>LR753338.1:1668042-1767902 GCA_902729485.2 Mus minutoides
GGACTGAGGCTGATCTTTAATAACAACAAAAACAAAAGCCCACAAAAACATGGATCCTGAACAACACTCTACTTGATAACTTGGTCAAGGAAGAAATAAAGAAAGTAATTAAAGACTTTTTAGAATTTAGTGAAAATAGAAGTACAAAAAAACCAAACTTGTGGACACAATGAAAGCAGTGGTAAGAGGAAAACTCATAGCTCTGAGTGCCTCCAGAGAAAACTGGGGAGAATATACACTACCAGCTTGACAGCACAACTGAAAGCTCTATAATAAAAAGAAACAAATAGACTTAAGAGGAAGAGAAGGTAGGAAATAATCAAACTCATGGCTGAAATCAACCAAGTAGATACCAAAAGATTTATGCAAATAATCAACCAAACCAGGAGCTGGTTCTTTGAGAAAATCAACAAGAAGATAAAACCTTAGCTAAACAAACCAGAGGGCACAGAAACCTTATCCTAATCAACAAAATCAGAAATTAAAAGGGAGATATAATAATAGAAACTGAAGAAATCCAAAAAATTGTCAGATCCTACTACAAAAGTCTATATTCAACAAAACTGGAAAATCTGAAAGAAATGGACAATTTTCTAGACAGATATCAGGTGTCAGATTTAAATTAGGATCAGATAAACAATCTAAACTCTCCCATAACTCCTAAAGAAATAGAAGCAATCATTAATAGTCTCCCAACCAAACCAAACCAAACCAAACCAAACCAAACCAAACCAAACCAAACCAAAACAACCAGGACCAGATGGCTTTAGTACAAAGTTCTATCAAACCTTCAAAGAAGACCTAATTCCAAAACTCTTCAAACTATTCCACAAAATAGAAACAGAAGGAACAGTGCAAAATTCATTCTATGAATCCACAATTACTCTGATATATAGACAATACAAAGACCCAACAAAGAAAGAGAACTTCAGACCAATATCCCTTATGAATATTGATGCAAAAATACTCAATAAAATTCTTGCAAATCAAATCCAAGAACACATCAAAATGATTATACATCATGATCAAGTAGGCTTCATCCCATGAATGCAGGGATGGTTCAATATATGGGAATACATTAACATAGTCCACTGGACAAACAAATTCAAAGAAAAAAAACACATAATCATTTATTTCATTTGATGCTGAGAAAGCATTTGACAAAATCTAACAGCCTTTCATGATAAAAGTCTTGGAAAGATCAGGAATTCAAGGCCCATACCTAAACATAGTAAAAGCAATCTACAGCAAACCAGTAGCCAACATCAAACTAAATAGAAAGAAACTTGAAGCAATCTCACTAAAATCAGGGACTAGACAAAGCTGTCCACTTTCCCCCTACCTGTTCAATATAGTACTCCAAGTCCCAACCAGAGCAATTAGACAACAAAAGGATGTCAAAGGAATACAATTTGTAAAGGAAGAAGTCAAAATATCACTATTTGCTGATCATATGATAGTATACTTAAGTGACCCCCAAAATTCCACCGGAGAATGCCTAAACCTGATAAACAACTTCAGCAAAGTTGCTGGATATAAAATTAACTCAAGCAAATCATTGACCTTCCTCTACTGAAAGGATAAACAGGATGAGAAAGAAATTATGGAAATACCACCTTTCACAATAGTCACAAATAAAAAAAAAATCTTGGTGTGATTCTAACTAAGCAAGTGAAAGATCTGTATGACAAGAACTTCAAGTCTCTGAAGAAAGAAACTGAAGAAAATCTCAGAAGATGGAAAGATCTCCCATGCTAATGGATTGGTAGGATTAATATAGTAAAAATGGCCACCTTGCCAAAAGCAATCTTCAGAGTCAATGCAATCCCCATCAAATTTCCAACTCAATTCTTCAGAGTTAGAAAGAGCAATTTCCAAATTCATCTAGAATAACAAAAATCCCAGGAGAGCAAAAAATATTCTCAAAAATAAAGAACTTCTGGGGAAATCACCATCTCTGATTTCAAGCTGTACTACAGAGCATTCATGATAAAAACTGCATGGTATTGGTACAGTGACAGGGAGATAGTTCAATAGATTATAATTGAAGCCCCAGAAATGAACTCACACACCTATGGTTACTTGATTTTTGACAAAGGAGGTAAAACCACCCTGTAGGAAACAAGACAGCATTTTTAACAATTGATGCTGATTCAACTGGCGATTGGAATGTAGAAGAATGCAAATCAATCCATTCTTGTCTCCTTGTATATAGCTCAAGTCCAAGTGGATCGAGAACCTCCACATAAAACCAGGGACACTGAAACTAATAGAAAAGAAAGTGGGGAAGAGATTTTAGCACATGGGTACAGAGGATATTTTCCTGAACAGAACACCAATAGCTTATTCTCTAAGAACAGGTATTTAAAATGATGAATGCATGACATTCTTAGGCAAATGGATGGATATGGAGCATATCATCCTGAGTGAGGTAACCCAATAACAAAATTACAGGTATGGTATGTACTTTCTGATAAGTGGATATTAGCTTAGAAGCTCAAAATACCCAAGACACAGTTCACAGACTACATGAAGCTCAAGAAGAAGGAAGACCACAGTGTGGATACTTCAGTTCTTCTTGGAAGGGGGATCAAAATATCCATGGGAGGAACTGAGACAAAGTGTAGAGCTGAAACTGAAAGAAAGGCCATCCAGTGACTGTTCCACCTGGGGATCCATCCCATATACAGTTACAAAACCCACACACTATTGTGGATGCCAACAAGTGTTTGCTGACAGAAGCCTGATACATCTGTCCCTTTGCCACAGACTAAACCCTTTTTTGGGTTTCCTATCTGTGTGGGATGGGTCTCTAGTTGCAGGTGGGCAAGGAGTCGGTGGAGAATGAATGACAGAGACTATAGGAGAGAGTGTGTAGAATCTGAGTGTAATTTGTCAAGTTGAGCATCAAACTTTTTATACAGAAGAGTAACAAGAAACCAGGTGAGATACATCCGCCCATTTACAGTAACACAATACAAAAGGAATGCATACACCAAAAGATGGTGGGGACAGAAGGGAGCCAGGTGTAATGCTAGTCTATTGTTAAGTCCACCACCAGGGGTTCTTAGTAAATGCCTGATTATGCTGTTCCTTTGGGCCTAGTGAAGAAACCTGTCTCAGGGGGATTCCCTCACTCTTTTGTGGTAAACCCACCTATTCCCTAGGCCATTGTGTATTCCCTTGTTTTGGGTAGCTTCTGTCCTAAGTAATCACTCTGCAGACTAGCCCTGACCTATTCTAGCTCCGTTCTTTGTAATGACTAATTAGTTTCATAGTCTCTATTAGAAGTAAATTTGAATGTTACTGAATAGGTAACATTCTTACTGAATTCCTACTGAATTTTAAGCTCATCAGCTTCAAGGATTTTCTAGGACATTGGAACACTGGTGAAGGCTTACCTATGTCAGAATTCAATCTTTAAAGGCACTTACAATAAAACAATACTGAAAGAGAGCACGTGGATCCATATACCATACTAACTCAGGGATAGGTTATGAGTATACAGGTTATGAGAATGCCAAGGATCCAGGAGGTTTAGTTTCCTGGAAACTCTTTGGCTCATGAGTCCTTCCAGGTCTCTTGGACTGTCAAGCAGACTTCACTGGAGTGAGCGTAGCATCCCTTGAGAGGCTGTGCTAGTGCCTGACAAATACAGAAGTGGATGCTCATAGCCATTCATTGGAGCTAGAGAAAGGTCCCAAGGAGCTAAAGGGGTTTGCAGCCCCATAGGAGGAACAGCAATATGAACTAACCAGTATCTCCAGAGCTTCCAGGGACTAAACTACCAACCATAAAGTAGACATGGAGCAACTCAAGGCTACAGCTGCATATGTAGCAGAAGATGGCCGTTTGAGACCTCAATGACAAGAGAGGCCCTTGGTATTGTGTAAACTCTATGTCCCAGTGTAGGGGAATGTCAGGACAGAGAAGCAGGAGTGGGTGGGTTAGTGAGCATGGGAGAGGGGGTGGGATAGAGGTGATTTCTGGGGCACTTGAGGAAAGGGCATAAAATTTGAGATGTAAAAAAAGAAAATATCTGATAATAATAATAATAATAATAATAATAATAATAATAATAATAAAGTATTATATTTGTCAGATATTACTTTTAAAAGTCAGTTATTTGTTAACAATAAAAGAATCTAATGATTTTCTTTCATCTTGAGGAGAATGTTACACAACAGAGAATTGAAAGGTTTTCTTAGTATATTTAATATACATTTACAGATATTGAAAATATATTTTATTTTATTTTAATCTTTAGTTCCTTAGTATATACTCAGATCTTTTTATCTTTAGTAAATACCAGTAAATGCAGAAAATTTTGTTTTGTTTGTTTGTTTGTTTTGTTGTTTTTTAGAGGTTAGAAAGAAGAAACTGTAGAATTGTCTTCTAGTTTAATTTCACATATAATAGTCAAGAAAGTAAGCAAGAGTAACAGCAAAAATGGGGTTGACCCTGTGTTCATGTGAGATCTGATAATAATTACATTTTACCTCCTTGGATATCTCTCAAAATATTTTATCCTAATTTCTGCCTGAGAAAACACTTACACAGATACTAACTAATGAATATTCTGGAATTACTAAATCCATACCATGTGTAGGAACTTCAAATTCTTCAAGAATAAGACCATTTTGAAAAGTTTTGTTATATAAGTAGAATTGGAAGAGACATGGAAACGTGTATGTCATGGAAGTGATCTTGGAAAGAGAACAGGTATTTTGAAAATCCACATAAATGAAAATAGCATAAATGTAAATGGCCATGTTACTGCCTTGCCTGCAAGAAACGGACATGGACACAAGAATCCTTCTACAAGCATACCTTTATTACACCATGTGGAGAAAGAGAGAGAGGCGGTAGATGGGTCCGCTTAAATATACCTCAGTGTGACGTGTGTCGTCAGGATTGGCTGACTGCTCATTACCTCAGGTTACGCCCCGGGATGGGCGGTGACTTACGTGGCTTCGTCACAAGCGCATGCGCACTGAACTTGTTTGTTTGTCCCAGGTTGGGGGTGGTGACAGGATGTTGGCGCCAACTTGGAATGGCAGCAGAACCAGCTCAGGCGCGGTTCTCTACACATAAAGATTTCAATGAAAAAATAGTGCATTACTATGGACTCACCATTTTACTGAAGAGTTTATAGTAAAGAAATGAATGGTGGTTTAGTAATACCGAAAACTGTTTTGTGTTAGTGGGTTTTTGTTTTGTTACTCTTTCTGTCATTTTTCCATAAAACTAATAATGTTTAAGATAAAATTTTATTTACATATTTTGTTTGTATTAAGACATTAGCATATTTTAACTTAATTGGTGGTGTTCTCACTTTTTATATACCCATTTATGTATTTATGTTGTTTCTGGGAACCTATTACATGAATTTAAGTGCTAGATAGGGGTTTTTCAGAGAGGAAACCAATGGGATAACATTTGAAATGTAAATAAAGAAAATAGCTATAAAAAGGTGCTAGAATGTAATATTGAGAAAAAAAAATAGGTCATGTCTGTTCTTGTGGTACAAGAAGCTAAATGAAGAAGGATGAAGTAAAACAATTAAGGACGTAAATGAGGTTGAAATTTCTGTTTCATGGGAGTGGAGGATTATGAGATGCTGTGTGTATCTAAACGACATGTTGATACATGAACTGGGAGTAGGGATTACAGGTAATCAGTGATAAGAACAGAGCAAGAGCATCCAGCTGGAAAGGAAAGTAATGGGTTCTGTTATAAAAGGAAATACCAGTAAATACAGAAAATTTTGTTTTGTTTGTTTGTTTGTTTTGTTGTTTTTTTCGAGACAGGGTTTCTCTGTGTAGCCCTGGCTGTCCTGGAATTCACTCTGTAAACCAGGCTGGCATGGAACTCAGAAATCTGCCTGCCTCTGCCTCCCAAGTGCTGGGATTAAAGGCATGCGCCACCACAGCCTGGCCAAATGCAGACAATTTAACTAGTATGGGCTGAAATGAATCATTCCAGAAATGCTTACCTTAAGGATATACAGAGACAAAGTTTAGAGCTAAGATGAAAGGATGGACCATACAGAGACTACCCCACCATGGGGGATCCATCTCATAATCAGTCATTAAACTCAGACACTATGGCATAGGACAGCTAGTGCCTACTTAAGGGACCCTGATATAGCTGTCTCGTACAGAAGTGGATGCTCACAGTCATCTATATGATGGAACACAGGGCCCACAATGGAGAAGCTAGAGATAGAACCCCAGGAGCTGAAGGGGTCTGCAACCCTAGAAGAGGATCAACAATATGAACTAACCAGAACCCCCAGAACTCGTGTCTCTAGCTCCATATGTAGCAGAAGATGGCCTAGTCAGCCATCATTGGGAGGAGAGGCGCCTTGGTACTGCAATCTTTATATGCCCCAATACAGGGGAACGCCAGGGCCCAGAAGTGGGAGTGGGTGGGCACGGGAGCTGGGCGGGGGTTAGGGGGAGGGGACTTTCGGGATAGCATTTGAAATGTAAATTAAGAAAATATCTAATTTAAAAAAAGGATATGTCATTAAGTAAACTGCATATTGCTACTATATTTATTCCATTAACTATTATTTCCTGAAATGACAGCAATCATAATTTTCATTTAGTTGCTATTTTTGTTTAATAAAACAAGGCAATGAGTGAAAACTATCATGTATTTTAAAGATCTTAACACTCAAAAGATAGGCAAGTTTAATTGAACAAGAACTTTAAAAGCAAAAACCTAGCAAGTCTGGGTTCTACACAAATAACTACTATCCTTGAAGGAATTAGGACCAAGTTACTGAATACTGGGTTTCAAGTGTGGAAAGATAAGATGTGAAAATACTGCCTACATTCCAGGAGAGTGGATTGTAGGCTGAACCTCACAGCTGGAGTCAATAATAGACCTTCAGGTTACTTAAGACTATGACTGCTTTCCTACTGTGTATGCAGCCTGTTTGTTCAACCTACCTTTATGAGAACAATATGGCAATCAAACTTAATTGCCTGGCATTCTCTCCTATGTAATCAGCTTTTACAACCCAAGCTTTAGTATTAAGTAGTGTACTCTTCCAAGCTGCAAAACAAAAAACAATGTTTGTGTATATAAACACACAGTAATGTAGTCATTTGCTGAAAGCTACAATAGGCTGAAAAGCAACTTTATATAATAAAATATGCACTATCAATTATGGAAGCACCATTTGGCTATTACACAATAACATCTGCTTGTTGTTTTTCTGGATTAGTTGGAGTCAGTGAGTTAATGCCTTGTAAAACTTTGTTAGAGATTTCTGTAAAGAAGATTCCTTCATCATATAATGGTCATATTTTAGAGAAACAATACAACACTACCAAAAACTGGTCTCTTATAATCCTTTACAATGTGAGTAACATGTGCTCACACTTGAATTCTAGGAGAAAAGCAAGTATTTGTTATACATCACAGTAGAAGTCTGATATTTCTGTGATTGTAGTTGGAAGTGGATAACAACTGCTACAGCAACATATTTTTAAGTATACCAGGCTCAAAAGCACCATAGCGTAAAACATCCTTTATTTGCAGAGCCTCTCAGGAGACTGCTATATCAGGATCCTGTCAGCAAAATCTTGTTGTAATCTGCAACAGTGTCTGGGTTTTTGTGATAGTTTATGGGATGGATCCCCAGGTGGGGCAGTCTCTGGATGGTCATTCCTTCAGTCTCTGCTCCGATCTTTGTCTCTGTAATTCCATCCCTGGGGATTTTGTTTCCCCTTCTAAGAAGGATCAAAGTATCCACAATTTGGTCTTCCTTCTTCTTGAGTTTCATGTGTTTCTCAAATTGTAACTTAGGTATTCTGAGTTTCTGGGCTAATATCCACTTAGCAGTGAGTGCATATCATGTGTGTTCTTTTGAGGTTGGGTTACCTCACTCAGGGTGATATCCTCCAGATACATCCATTTGCCTAATAATTTCATAAATTCATTATTTTTAATCGCTGTGTAGTACTCCACTGTGTAAATGTACAACATTTTCTGTATCCATTACTCTGTTGAGGGACATCTGGCTTCTTTCCAGTTTGTGGCTATTATAAATAAGACTGCTATGAACATAGTGGAGCACATGTCCTTATTATAAGTTGGAGCATCTTCTGAGTATATGCCCAGTAGTGGTATTGCTGGATTTTCTGGTAGTACTGTGTCTAATTTTCTGAGGAACCACCTAACGGATTTCCAGAGTGGTTGTACCAACTTGCAATCCCACCAGCAATGGAGGAGTGTTCCTCTTTCTCCACATCCTCACCAACAGCTGCTGTCTCCTGAGTTTTTGATCTTAGCCATTCTGACTGGCATGAGGTGGAATGTCAGCAAATACAGAAGTGGATTGCACAGTCATCCATTGGATGGAGCACAGGGTCCCCAATGAAGGAGCTAGAGAAAGTACCCAAGGAGCTGAAGGGGTTTGCAGCCATATAGGAGGAACAACAATATGAACTAAACAGTACCCCCAGAACTCCCTGGGACTAAACTACGAATCAAAGAAATCACATGGTGGGACTCATGTCTCTAGCTGCATATGTAGCCGAAGACGGCCATCAATGGGAGGAGAGGCCCTTGGTCTTGTAAAGGTTCTATGCCCCAATATAGGGGAATGCTAGGGCTAGGAAGCAGGATTGGTTGGGTTGAGGAGCAGGAGGGGGCAGAGAGGATAGAGAATTTTCAGAGAGGAAACTAGGAAAGGGAATACATTTGAAATTTAAATAAATAAAATATCTAATTAAAAATAATAAATAAATTAAAATTAAAAATTAAGCTGAAAAAAATTCTTCATCTACCAAAATAAACAACTCCTCCTGTCTTTTCAGAAGTATTTTTATGCTAAAGATAAGCATGAGACTTGGTATCATTAAATTTGGTTAGACTACAACTTCTTGATATTTATGTGAATCTTAAACCCTTTCTCATAAGTAGTGTTAAGTAATTACAAGTTACATTAATGATTTAATTTAAACAAGCTTTTAAATTTTGTCTTTTTTTCCAATTTTTATTAGATATTTTCTTCATTTACATTTCACATGTTATCCCGAAAGTCCCCTAAACCCTCCCCCATCCCCTGCCCTGCTCCCCTACCCACCCACTCCCATATATTGGCCCCGGCATTACCCTATACTGGGGCATATAAAGTTTGCATGACCAAGGGGCATCTCTTCACAGTGATGGCCAACTAGGCCATCTTCTTCTATTTATGCAGCTAGAGACATGAGCTCTGTGGGTACTAGTTAGTTCATGTTGTTCTTCCACCTATAGGGTTGAAGACCCCTTCAGCTCCTTGGGTACTTTCTCTACCTCTTTCATTGAGAACCCTGTGTTCCATTTAATAGCTGACTGTGAGCATCCACTTCTCTGTCTGCCAGACACTAGTATTGCCTCCCATAAGACAGCTATATCAGGGCCCTTTCAGCACTATCATGCTGGCATATGCAATAGTGTCTATGTTTGGTGGCTGATTATGGGATGAATCCCCGGCAGCCGCAGTCACTGGTTGGTCCATCCTTTTGATTCAGCTCCACACTTGATCTCTGTAGCTCCTTCAATTTGTGCTTTGTTCTTAATTCTAGGAAGGGGTGAAGTGTCCACATTTTGATCTTCATTCTTCTTGAGTTTCATGTGTTTAGTAAATTTTATCTTGGGTAGTCTAGGTTTCTGGGCTAATATCCACTTATCAGTGAGTACATGTTATGTGAGTTCTTTTGTGATTGGGTTACCTCAATCAGGATGATACCCTCCAGATCCATCCATTTGCCTAGGAATTTCATATATTCATTGTTTTTAATAGCTGAGTAGTACTCCATTGTGTAAATGTACCAATTTTTTGTATCCATTCCTCTGTTGAGGGACATCTGGGTTCTTTCCATCTTCTGATTATTATGAATAAGGCTGCTATGAACATAGTGGAACATGTGTCCTTATTACTAGATGGAACATCTTCTGGATATATGCCCAGTAGAGGTATTGCAGGATCTTCCAGTATTACTATGTCCAATTTTCTGAGGAACCACCAGACTGAATTCCAGAGTGGTTGAACAAGCTTGCAGTCCCAACAACAGTGGAGGAATGTTCCTTTTTCTCCACATCCACACCAGCATCTGCTGTCACCTGAATTTTTGATCTTAGCCATTCTTACTGGTGTGAGGTGGAATCTCAGGGTTGTTTTGATTTCCATTTCCCTGATGATTAAGGATGTTGAACACTTTTACAGGTGCTTCTCAGCCATTCGGCATTCCTCAGTTGAGAATTCTTTGTTTAACTCTCTGCCCCACTTTTTAATGGGGATTTTGGATTTTCTGGTGTCTACCTTCTTGAGTTCTTTATATATATATTGGATATCAGTTCCCTATCTGATTTAGGATTGGTAAAGATCCTTTCCCAATCTGTTGGTGGCCCTTTTGTCTTGTTGACAGTATCTTTTGCCTTACAGAAGCTTTGCAACTTTATGAGGTCCCATTTGTCAATTCTTGATCTTACAGCACAAGCCTTTGCTGTTCTATTCAGGAATTTTTTCCCAGTAACCATATCTTCGAGTCTTTTCCCCACCCTCTCCTCTATAAGTTTCAGTGTCTCCGGTTTTATGTGGAGATCCTTAATCCACTTCGATTTGACCTTAGTACAAGGAGATAAGAATGAATCAATTCCCAGTCTTCTACTTGATAACTGCCAGTTGTGCCAGCACCATTTGTTGAAAATGTTGTCTTTTTTCCACTGGATAGTTTTAGCTCCCTTGTCAAAGATCAGGTGACCATAGGTGTGTGGATTCATTTCTGGGTCTTCGATCCTATTCCATTAATCTATCTGTCTGTTGCTGTACCAGTACCATGCAGTGTTTATTATAATTGCTCTGTAGTACAACTTGAAGTCAGGCATGGTGATTCCACCAGAGATTCTTTTAGTATTGAGAAGAGTTTTTGCTAGCCTAGGTTTTTTGTGATTCCAGATACACTTGGAAATTGTCTTTTCTAGATCACTGAAGAATTGAGTTGGAATTTTGATGTTGATTGCATTGAATCTGTAGATTGCTTATGGCACCAACATATTTGTAGTTACCCTTTGAGGCACCCACTAAACTAAACTAAACTAAACTAAACTAAACTAAACTAAACTAAACTAAACTATTTCACAAGTCATTAGTGAATGATGGGATCTGTGACATACAGGGTTATGTGTTTACACATATTTGGGATAATAACTTTATGAATTAATTACTGAGATTCTGAAAGGTAGTTATTTGAGTATCTGTACCTTAAGGAAAATCAGAAAACTCAGTAAAATAAACTTTAGGTAATGACTAAGCTATTAAGAACCTGCAGGTCTGTATCCATGTTTGTTCTTAGGCAGTATTATCCAGGAAATGGGTAACATTTAGACCCATCCTCAGAGAGTATCCTCAATCAGGACTTTCAATTTCCTAATTGTTAAATTATCAGATCAAAGTGTTCTGAGAAAATTGTCTCTTTTGTTATAGATTCAAACATAAGTACTCCATAGTAGCACTTATTGCAATAAAATGTTTCACCTTAAGCTAAATGAAATATGTGTGTACCAGGAAAGGGGACAACATTGAAATGTAAATAAAGTAAATATATAATAAAAAAAGAAAAAAGGAATACACACATATTGTATAACAATGTGTATACAATATGATCTGTATTTAAAGTAAGAGAAATCTTATATATTTATTGAGAAGACTAAACTTTCTTTTTCTTTCTGTGTGACAAAGCTTCTGAAATATAGTAGCTTCTGACTCTCGGTGGTTCTGGGAATTTCTTCAACAACTCTTGCATTGATATTTTTTTCTCCCACTCTCTTTATAGTAGTGTCTTACCTAATTTTTGCTACCTCAGGATCATGTAGCAGCTGGCTTGCAGTTTGTAAAATCAGTACTTGAGTGTGGATGATATAAGCCCTCAGAAAAATGGGCAGATACCTCTAGAATTCACAACAGAGGCAGAGAATATTAATTAGACATGTGAATTTAGTCAGTTGTTATTTCTGCTTTCTTCCTACAATCTTTATAGATAAAAGGTTAAGAATTATAGATTTTTTCTTTTTCCTTTGACTGAGTTTATAATATTAGGAAAAAATAAGGTGGGAAAATAAGACATTATTCTTTATAATAATATTGGTTGTGGAAAGAACATAAAAGTAAATAGAAGTCCTTTTATCAAAGCAAAAAGCTTGTAGTTGAATTGGTTATAATGACAGAATAAAGCCTCCCGGAAAGCAAGTGTCCTTTAAGATGAGCTAAGGGCTGTGATCAGAGACCGCACAAAGAGGTTCAAATAGGCATGACTGTTGCTGAAGTTCTTACTTTTCATAGCCATGACCAGTTGCATAATTAGATGTAGGTTCTAGCTGATGGCTTGTTCTCTGCATCATTTTCCCTCTACATCATAATGGAGTTGTCAGTCACATAGGTATCAGCTAAAAGGCTGGGTTATGTCAAGTGAAATCTAATATCTACATTCACTTAAGTCAGAACAAAAGCAAGAGGGAGTAAGGCGATGTATTATATGAAAACGGTAGGAATCGTAGTTTTATTCTTTATTTTGGCATCTGTGTCAGAAGATGTATCCATTGGGCCTGAGGTCCTCACACCCCATTGATCCCTGTGTTGTGTCCAGCCATCGTTTAACATGATGATCTCCATTTGCTATAAAAAGATGCTTCATTAATGAGTGTTAGCTACATCTGTGGATATGAAGATAAAATTTGCAGTGCATTGAGAAATAATGCTCATTTAGCAAAGTGGTGGGGTTAGATAATCCTCTAAGATCCATTATTTCACTAGAATGCCAACTAGATGTTCAAAACCAGCCATGATTTCTTTTTTATTAAGTGGGCTGTGAGTCCAATTGGACAATTCTTGCTTGCTACAGAGATATGAGTACTACTTTTAGCACTGTCATATATGACTTGTTACACTTATCATTGTTAGGTTCATAGGTGTTTCAACTGGGTAAGACTGTTTAATCATTTCTATTCTTTTGCAACTTTCATAATTTTTTCTGGAACAATTAAATTTGCACCAGGAAAGAGGATTTCACATTAGATTCATTCTATCCACTGGAACCATGTGTCCATTGAGTATGGTGTCTTCAGCAATAGGACGCCATCCTCAAACCCTGAGAGGCAACCAAAGCTACCTGGATAGTCTATATTGTTCAGGGAATCTCTTAGACCATTCTGGCCAACTCTTTAAAAAGAGGTTTCTCATTCCTGGTGCTAAGGTTTTTGTTAGTCTGTGGCTTTTGTGAATAACACCATTAACCCAAGAGAGTAAATTTTCTTTAAGCTTTATGTATGTATTATAAAACTTTAGGTAAGTACAAAATATTACGATGCCTTTGGGCCTGATTAAACAAGCCTGGTGTTATTTGTTCCTCCTCTTTATGTCCCTCTGTTTTCCCTAGTTGGAACTTCCCCGTCACCTGTTACTGTTTTCCATTTCATCATCACCATACAGGTAGCACCTTAAGCCAGTATCTGGTGCCCATTATGACAGCACTATGCATGTTCACCACAAACATGAGGGTAGTTTTTCTGTTTCAATTCTTCTATAAGTGCTTGATATTTTTATCCTAAGATATGGGTTTATTTATTGCACTTTTAGAAACTATACAAAATAAATCTTCATCATAGGCCCCCAATTACCATGCATGTCTGCATTCTTAATTTTGGTGAAAGAAACAAAGATGAATACTTTAAAGGTGAGTTTCTGAACAGGGATTGTTTGGATGGTTGCAGCATTTTTCAGTCTATCAATCACCCTGGTGTGCTTCAGAGGTTGTGGGTGTGTATGCTTGTGTATGTGTGAGTATCTACATGAGTGTTTGTGAGTATATATGAGTTCATTTATGTGTGTAGTATTGAAAGAGAGTGTGTGTATGTGTGTCAGTTTTCATGTATATGTGCACATGTGTGTGTGTGTATGTGTGTGTGTGTGTGTGTGTGTGTGTGTATGTGCATGCAGTGTACAAACTTAAGTCAGGAGCAATGTTATCCCCATGTGTTCTCAAATCTTATTCCATAACATAGAATCTATTTTCTATAGCAGAACCAATACAAAGACCCATGAAATGCAGAGGACAACTGGCTATAGCCCCAACTGCAATTAGTATATCTACAATAGAGCAAAAGGGACATTGTGTAAAAGGAGGTAGATGAGTTTTAAGAACCAAAGAAACATGAAGTTTTCTATAAGATTATGTCTCCTAGGTATGACAAAACAAAACAAAACAAACAAAAACCCAAAACCCAACAAATACCCATAAAAATTTAACAGCATGGTTTCCTAAAATATGACCCAAATAATGACACTAATTGCTATGAAGGTGATCCTTAAGAACCCCATGCTAAGGTGTACTACAGAAAATTAACGAATGTTGAAAAGGGGAGACTTAGTCTCTCCCAGAAAAGAGCCTCCTAAAACCATATACCTATAAACAACACTAAAGTCACTCATAAGGTTTGTTGTTGTTGAGTGTTTATGTATTGGTGTGACAATAATAAAGAATAAGGGATCATGATTCTGAGAGGGGATGAAGTGAGGAGAAAGAAGGGAAGTGATGTAACTATATGTTAATTAAAGAAATATTATCCACACATGCTTATGCGATTTGTAATAACCTTTTGTGGGGCATTGGGCTATGCACAGACAGTCTGGTCTCCAGTCGAGCTGAGATGCTGAACCCTGGGATCTGATGGTCATAATTTACCTACATGGGACAGAAGGAGTTCTCTCATGTCTCCTGGAACTCTGGCTCCTATCTAAGTTACTGCCCACCTCAGGCCCCACAAGAGAAGCATGGTTAGTAGGCAATGTCCCAAGCTTCTGACCTTCAGGCTAAACTCTTCCCCAGTTACCTAGCAACAGAAAAGATAGTGGCTCACTTTAAAAGGGGCTGTTAGGCCCTTCCTTGCTCTTTCACTCCTCTCACTCCTTTGTTCTTTTACTCTCCTCTCACTCTCTCCCTATTATTCTCTCTTTCTCTCTGGCCTTTCCTCTCTTTCTACCTCCTCTCTTTCCCCCTGCCTTTCTACAATAAAGCTCTAAAACCATCGACAGTCTGCTCATCAAGGCTGTGCTCACTCCCGAAGGTGTGGGAACCTCTATTCCCTCTTCCCTCTCTCCCATAACTCCTGGGCTACAGGGTGTGGCCTGGGGGCCCCCCAGGTTGGGCTGCCCCTTGTTCATCCCCTGATGAGTGGGTCAGCAGCTTGGATGCCCACCCGGGGTTGAGTGGAAAGTGTCTGGTAGCCCTCCCACGTTTGTAAAGCATTTGAAAATTCAAAGAGGTATGAATTAGAATCCATTTAACATTTCTTTCATTGGAACATGTGTGTGCATGTAGTCCTCTATATAGCTGTCATTTGCAGCATTATGGGGAGGTTCAGTATAGTTACCCTTACCCTCTATGGGCTAATAGCTTCATCTCTTTGAGAAACTATCAGCAACATCATGTTTTTCTGTTCTTTTGTATTTTCCTGAATATATATATATATATATATATATATATATATATATATATATATGTGTGTGTGTGTGTGTGTGTGTGTCTGTGTGTCTGTGTGTCTGTGTGTCTGTGTGTCTGTGTGTGTATAATTTGCTAGTTTAGGAGTTTATATTTAAAGTTTGGATTCACTTTGAGTTGATATTTGCATATAAAAAGGATGATCCAAATTCATTCTTTAGTATTGATATACATTCATAAACTTGGCACCTTGCTAAGAACAGTTGCTTCATGAATGTTAGAAGGTGTGCTAGTATGTCTTCCATGTATCCACATGATCATGTGTATGCATGAGTGTGTGTGTGTGGTGTATGCACATGTGCATGAATGCAGACATTGAGTACATGCCCATGTCTGTGCATGTGTGTGTGCTCAGTTGTAGGTTTATATCCAGTGGCTCTAATAATGCTTTATAGTAAATTTGATATCAGTGTCTGAGACTCTTTTGGAAAGGTAAGATGAAGAGCAGGTTGACCTATATCATCAATAGTACCCTATCAAAAAAAAGGAAGAAAAAAAAAAGGAAAAGAAAAATGGAATCAAATGCAAGCTGTCAAACATCACTGAAAGAACTTGAAGATGTGAAAAAATTCTCTTTTTAAATTTCCTGTGTGATTATGACCTTTTCAGATTCCCTTTGAATTCAAGGACATTTATCTTTTGTCTTCTTTTCCAGTGTGGGGGATCTAAGTCAGGCTTTACTCTAGGATGAGCTACACCTCTGAGCTAAATCCAGTTTGAGAAAGGGTGTCTCTATTTTTTTTTCTTTTTTTATTAGATATTTTCTTCATTTGCATTTCAAATGCTATCCCGAAAGTCTCCTATACCCTTCCCCCTCCATGCTCCCCAACCCACCTTCTTCTGCTTCCTGGCCCTGGCATTCCCCTGTACTGTGGCATATGTTCTTTGCAAGACCAAGGGCCTCTCCTCCCATTGATGGCTGACTAGGCCATCCTCTGCTACATATGCAACTAGAGACACAGTTCTGGGGGGTACTAGTTAGTTCATATTGTTGATCCTCCTATAGTGTTGCAGACCCCTTTAGCTCTTTGGGTATTTTCTCTAGCTTTCTTTAGGGGCCTTGTGTTCCATCCAATAGATGACTGTGAGCATCCACTTCTGTATTTACCATACACTGGAATTGCCTCACAAGAGATAGCTATATCAGGATCCTGTCAGCAAAATCTTGCTGGCATATGCAATATTGTCTGGGTCTGGTGGTTGTATATGGGATGGATCCCCAGGTGGGGCAGTCTCTGGATGGTCCTTTCTTCTGTCTCAGCTACAAACTTTGTCTCTGTAACTCCTTCCACATATTTTTTCAAATCACCTATTATATAATGTTGCCACATTTCTTTACATCGTCTTTCACTTCCTTTGATAACATTTAATAGTTGCATTTTATATTTTTTCTTTTTGATGAAACTCTGAATGTACTTTGTCTTCATGATATTATAGTAGGGAAATTTTAACTAACCTTTGCACGCTGTCTTACCTTCCACTATAGGGGAAAGCTCCAGTCATTCACTATTGAGTATGATGTTTTAGTATGAATTTCTCATCTTTCACTTTATTGGTGATAAACTTTGCTTTTCTCATTACATTTTAGGTGCTTTTATCATAAATAGGCATTGAATCTGATTAAATGTTTTTTTTAATTTCTCAACTACATTGACAATATAAGTGTATGTGTGTATGTGTGTGTGCATGCGTGTAATTGGGCTAGGTTTATGTGAGCATGTAATACAATACATCTGGAAGTGTCATCGCATCTAATATATCTGAGTTCCAGGATGCAGCAAACTGCCTGTGCTCAGCATGTACTATATAATTATGCTCCCTGCCCTTTGCTGCCTGTCTTCATGGCCAAAACTCAAGTTACCACATAAGGTTTCTCAGACTATTTGTCAAATTTAAAAAGTCAAGTTTTGAATCTTGATAGTGCACTCTTAAGAGTAAAAATGTTCCACACATGATATTCATCTATTTCTACAATTATTTCTAAAAGGAAAATAAGTAAAGATGTGGTTTTACTCATGCTAAATGAGATCAGATTGATTAGTTTGTGATGTCTCTGTTTTCAAATTATAATCATTGTTGTGAAAGAAATCTAGTAAGCATTAATTGCCCTTGTATGGGGTAAGGCTAGCCAGACCAGGTTAATATTGTTTATTTGTTTTGTTTTGTTTTGTTTGTTTGTTTTGTTTTTTTAATTTTATTTAAACTTTTTTCACTCCAGATTTTATTGCCCTCCAGGTCTACCCTTTGACTGTTCCCCATCCTATACCTCCTCCCTGCCCCCTCTTTGTAGGAGGATGTCTCCACCTCTACCCTCACCCCATCAGGCCTCTAAACTCCCTGGGGCTTCCAGTCTCTTGAAGGTTAGGTGCATCTTCTCTGATTGAACCCAGACCTGGCAGTCCTCTGCTGTATGTGTGTTGGTGGCTTTATATCAGCTGCTGTATGCTGCCTGGTTGGTGGCCCGGTGTCTGAGAGATCTCAGGGGTCCAGGTTAATTGAGATTGCTGGTCCTTCTACAGGGTTGCCCTCTTCAGCTTCTTTCATCCGTTCCCTAATTTAATCACAGGGATCAGTAGCTTCTGTCCATTGGATGGGTGCAAATATCTGCATCTGACTCAGCTGCTTGTTCAGTCTTTTGGAGGGCAGTCATGATAGGTCATGACTTTTTGTGAGCATACCTCAGTAATAGTGTCAGGCCTTGGGGCCTCCCCTTGAGCTAGATCCCACTTTGGTCCTGTCACTGAACCTTCTTTTCCTCAGGCTCCTTTCGTTTCCATCCCTGCAGTTCTCACTTGATGCCTTGACTTTCTGCTGGAGGTGGGCCAGGTTAACATTGGTATAGCATTAGAGGAATAACAGGGTTTTTGCATAAACCTCCTCAAAACTTGCTCAAAATATATTCATTTGCAAATTTTATTTCAGTTTTACATTTTACATGAAAAATACCTAGAAGGTCAGTTTGTGCTGGAAGAGGAGAGTTTAGTGATTTTTATAACTTTGTTCTTATACACATGTAATTGCACACACATATTTACTAGATAATTCCAGGAAGTTATGTCAATAACATAATCTTTCATACAAAGAATGAGTCTATATTTAGTTTTGACAGTTTAGTTTGATATAAGCTTATACCATATAAACCTGGTGCTAAGATGTCTCCCTGAATTTGATGGAGAGTAATGGATTTCATCAGCTAGTACACTGCTGAGCATATATATCTTCCATTTGTCTACTTCCATTTGCTTTTTCACATCTGTTTCCATGTTACTTCAGAGAAGATGCTCCTGGAGAGTTTATATTTTTATGCAATGTAACTCTTTACATTTTCTTAAAGTAAAATGTATTCTGTTTGGATTATGACTGAAAATACATATATTATTCTTTAATATTTGGTTTTTCCATCTACTCTCTTGTTATGAATATTAAAGTAAATTTACTGTTCTATGATGTACAGTATGAATTCAACTTGTAAGCCTGCTTTTACTTAGTTTTGGCAGATACTCATTTGTATCACATGGAATTAATATTAATTTCCTTTAAATGAAAATAGAAGATTTCAAAATCTTTATATTTGATACAATGTATGATCTGTAATTAAAATGGGACTATATGCAATGAGTTCAGTATGTTGAGGCATCCTTTAGTGTAGCATAGCCTACTCCCAGCTGTGTTTTGAGACAGATGCTCACTATGTAGCCTTGGCTTCCCTGAAGCTCCTGTCCAAAGCAGGCTGCCCTTAAATACAGAGATCTATCTGCCTCTACTTCTGCCTCTGCCTCTGCCTCTCAAATGCTGGGACTGAAGGCATGCATAAACCCACCTGGCTCATGTAAAATAACTCTTAGAAATAGATCATCAGAAATATTTTTATTCTCACTGATATTAATTTATCATTGCAGATCAAAAAAATCAACAGAAATTTCCCTGTAAACCAGCAGGTAAGAATACATAGTGATTGAACAATGATTCATACTTTTGTTTCAATGTTCCTTTTCTAGAAGATAATGTTGGTGCCATCCGATTCTCATATAGAAATAATTGGTACTATAGTCTATCTTCACAGAAAAATTAATATATCTGCTTTGCTGAATCCATGAAAAGTGGGTTTTAAAGATGTGTAATCTAAGACAAAACTCACTTTCACCATAAAGATTATATTGATTTGTGCATGTTGCTAAAGATCTAGGCATAGTATTTCTATAAGATAACATTAGTATATCTTAAGTTAAAAATATTTTTTGTTTGCTTGCATATATGCTTGTGCATGCTGCACCTAAAAGAGAATGTTGTGGACTTAGAGCTAGATTTTCAGATAGGTCTGAGTGCCATATAAATGCTTAGAACTGATTCCTGGTCCTCTGGAAAAACAAATACTATTAGCAGCTGACCCCTCTCACCAGGGTTTACTATATATCTTAATTTTGTTTACTGAATCTAGTATATTTACTTTCTTTCTGTGTTAGCTTATCAGTATTTTTTTTAATTAAACCACTTTATTTGTTTACATTCCCAATGTGCCTCACCTTCCTGGTTTCCCCTCCCTGAGTTCTTAACCCCCTCCTCACTCACCTTTGCCTCTGAAAGGATGCTCCCTGTACTCCCCACCTTCCCTACCCACCTCAACCTCACCCCCAAGCATCCTCCTTCCCTATCTTAACTTTTAAAGACATTCTTTAAATTGATTTCAGTGCCTAATATATTGACAGTATTCCAGATGAGTTTAACTTAATGAATAGAATGAAAATAATGTCTGCTTCATATAACAGGTTAACAAGTTTATTGTTCTTGATATCAATTTTGACTTCTTGCTGTGACTCTTCGTCTAAACATACATTAAATGATTTGAACTATATTTTACTTGGAAAAATTTGAAAGGATCCAGTTTTCTGCTCTGCAACATTTGTATAAAAAGCTAATTATTTTAACATACATTTTGAATATTAAATAATAAAGCTACATTATCAATATATATACTTACTATCATTAGAATTTTTAAACTCTTAAATATACATTGTTCTATGAATAACAGCCTCATTTTTTAGTAGAGACTATTGGTGGTGCTCACAAATGTATTTGTAAAGGAAATAGTAGGCAAACAGCCAGTCTCTGGAGTATTCTGTGTGTCTACAAAGATCTGATTTACATCTTTCACTCTTGCCTACTTAAACAGACCCTCATTTGTGAGCCTATTTGATAATGGCCAGATTCAGAGGGCTGAAAAACATGCCAAAGTAAACACATTTTCTAATGCATATTTGATTCATTTGAACTCAGTGAAGATACCAGAGCTTGGAGTGTCTGATCGATCTTGAAGTCTACAAAGATATCTAAGATGTTTCCTGCATGGCTCCATTATCTTCAGCATTTTGTTTTGGTGGTAACAAGAGGCAGTGTCAGAGGAATATGATTGATTCCCTAGGACTGCGATAGAGGATGGGGCAGTAATAAGAAAGTGTTTGAATACAAAGAAACAACCCTTAGAGGGAAAGTCAGAATAGATATCTGTAGATGAATCTCTTTTGTTGCAAACCAGATAAAAGTGAAAATCTGTAATGTTTGTGTATCTTACAAAATGAAAATAACAACTTCCTCATCTATTAATGGCTTTCAGAGGTCTACTAGCCTTCCTCTTTCTAGACTCAGCATGTGACTCTGAGTATGAGTCTAGAAAGTTATTATTGTGTTTCATAACCTAAATATTTTCACATCATTTCTTTACTTACAATGGTAACCACATTTTATTACTGCTGCTAAGAGTAAAATATAAGACAAAAGAGAGATTTCTAACCATTTATTTGAGTGAAGACCTTCATAAATAAGGAAACACTAAAGTAAAGGAATTTGGTGTTTTACAACATAGTTGAGGATAATTATATATGGAAAAATGTTAAATGGAAATAAATGCTTGCTCTAGTACAGTAATGATATTATTTTATTTGGTCTATCTTATGGAAAACTTCCTTGTTACATGACAATACTGTTGGTCAATTGTGACTGGCTTACCTTTAGTTTTGTATTTCTTTAACACAAACATTTACTAGGGACTAGATCAAATTAGCTATATATATGGATATAAATCAAAGGTTTACATGTCATCATCACTCCCATTTGACAAAGGTTTTGGTCACTTGTAAGACATAGTATGGTTCCTGTTCCCACTGACAGATCTTCTCATACACAGAGAATTACCACCTATAAAAATCACATAGAGAGGACATGAGAGATAAATCAGACTGCAAAGTAGTTATTCCAAACAGGAGGACCTGAGTTCAATATACAAAACGCATATTAAAAAGAAAAACCATGTTAGTATGTCCATTGGTAACATTCAGGTCTTATTTAGGAGCAATATTGATGATGCATATTAAGCATAGACTCCCTGACATTCTTAGGAGACATGATATCACAGCAAGCTGTCTGCTTCTTTGGCTCTTGTAATCTTTTCCTACTAATTCCTCAATTTTCTCTGAGCCTATGTGTGGGATTATTCTGTATATATCATGGCTATGACTGAGTGTCACACCCAGCTTCCTGCTGACTCTAATTATCATGGAGTCATTAACCTTGACAGAGAGGACATTTAGCAAAAGAGGAGCATGAAAATATGTACATTATTATACAAAAAAAAACAAAAAACCTTATGTCCACTCCAACCATCAACAGTTGTGGATTGCCCTACCCTGTTGGCTCTGTTTGGTGGGGAGAACCATGTCTGTCTGTTCCTTACACGACCAGGTGGGATTCAACACCTCAGTATCTCTTGTTCTTTGCATTTTGATATGTTGTGGCTGTTAGGTTCTTTGCCTGTTACAAAGAGATAGCTCTTTAATGAGGGGTCAAAATTACACTAACATGTGGGTATAAGAATACATATTTAGAATGTAGATAGAAACTACTCTGGTTTAATAAAGTGGTAGGTACAAATATAATTTCAACAGTTAAAAAAATAAACAAATCACCTGAGCATGCTGGAATAGGGTTTTAATCTCAACATTGGGGAGATATATGCTGGTAGTCCTCTGGAATTCTCTGTCTTTTCAACCTGTTGAGCCTCAAACCAAGGGGACATTTTGTCTCAAAAATCAAGACAAGTGGCTCTACTGGAACAAAGCCCCAGGTTGACTGTTGGCTTTTATATCCATGTGCATGCATGAACATATATACACATATAGAATAAACAACAAAACTGTTTGGCACTGCGTAATACTGTTCTATTATGCATTCTACTCCAAAGGGAATATGGGTTCCTTCTCAAAGAGAATATGGGTTCATTCTACTGTTCTATAATGCATTCTACTCCAAAGGGAATATGGGTTCAGGTAAATGGGAGTAACCATGGCAGAAATATGAATCCAGGTTATTTGAATGCTATATAAAGTCATAAATCAATTCACTTGCCTAACGTATTACTGGGCATTAGGATTCAGGCTATAGCAAAGTAGGGAAGTCTCGGGTCTCAGATAGCACTAATGAAATCCTTAACTTTTTTTTTTTCCCAGACATGGTTTCTCTGTATAGCCCTGGCTGTCCTGGAACTCACACTGTAGACCAGGCTGGCCTTGAACCCAGAAATCTGCCTGCCTTTACCTCCCAAGTGCTGGGATTAAAGGAGTGCACCACCACTGCCTAGCTGAAATCCTTAACTTCTGACTTGATGGGACAGAAAGATTGTAAGAGCCAGAGATGATGGACAGCTCCAAAGACACAACAGGACTGATGCACATATAAATTTACAGACACTCTAACATTATAGACAAACAAGTAAGGTTTAATCAGACAGTGTCCAGTACTGAGTGGAAAAGTAGATGTGGGGTCCCACCTAATCAAAAGATATTTGGAGCTGATACCTTCTGGCAAATTGAACATCAATGAATATAGGTGTTGTAATCAGTGAATATAGGTGTTGTTGTAAGATCAAACCAGAAATACCCCTACTCCAAACACGGGCTGTTCATACATCCCAAGAACCACGAGAGACCTGTCTTGATGCAAACTGCAAGAGGAATTTTAATCGGAGCTCTGGGACGACCCCATATCCCACACAGGGGACAGGGAGTCGACCACGAGGCTCGAAAATTAGAAGCTTTTATAGCAATGGGGTAGGGGGGTTGGGGAAATTGGCGCGGTTTCACATGATTGGCTAGTTCAAACATCAGCAAGAGCAGCTTGAGGTAATAGCTAACTCTAAGAGACAAAAAGGGGTGGGGGAGGTAATCTACCTAACAGTTAAGTCATGTACTACCTTAGGCAACCAGGGGGAAGGGGGAGGTAATCTACCTAACAGTTAAGTCATGTGCTACCTTAGGCAACCTCCTGGGATGTTGAGACATTCCACAGAGGTCGCTGTGACATTCAGAGGGCGTTGGGGTATTCTGTGATTGTTCCAGGAAAGGCTTGCCCCGTACCTAGGACCATCGGTTAGTTTAAGGGTTTACTTTCCCTTCTGACACAAGGGACTCCATTTTGTCTTTGGTTATGTACTACTCTTTCATTGTAAAGATATAATATTGTCAACTCAACAAAGAGGATTGAGTGATATAGTTATAAAATATATGTCTATCAAACTATTAGTTTAATATGGACACATATTTTGAAAAATATGCAATTTGATAATACATTATATAATTTAAGAAAACACTTTTTATATTAGATATGAAGTTTTAAACTATACATTCTATTTTTATAAGCCAAATGTATACCAGTTCTTTCTTTTAAGTGAATCCTGTCAAAAGAAATTCTGTGAAGTATATAAACTTGAAAGCAGCATAGCTGTCCCACTAGTTTATGATACATAAATATTTCAGTCATACCATTTTTTAGTCATACAATGGATATAGGTATGCCAGCATACTTAAAGAAATCAGTATGTAATCTGGGGACTGTCACAGAAGCACAATGGATCTGCATGTGCAAAAATACAAATTGTAAGTTAAAACAAGCACAGATTTGCATAACTATTCAGTTAGAAAGGATATTTTTGCATATTTGGAGGCATTACCTTTTAAGTTTTATGGTGACTTCTATGTAATAGTTAATTCAGGGAGGAGAAAATACAGGTGGTTGCTCTTGTCAGTGGAGAACAGGCTTGCAAATTTCACTTTCTTTTGTATACTTTGTTTGTACAAATTATATCAGTAAGGATTTATGTTGTTGCTGTTTACTAATAAAAATCAAGATAAGATACATATCGTGTTAAATATAATTTCATATGCAAGAGAATAAAGGCACATGGAATACATGGTTTTGCCTCTTAAACTTATAACATATTTTGGGGGGACAGTTTCAACACTTAATTATATTATTTTTAAATTATTATGTATATTTGATGTATAGAGAAGGATATCTATATCCTTCTTCTTATAGCTTGTCTTCTTGTAACTGGTAAAGATTAGTTTCTTCTAGCAGACGATTCCTTTTAGACATTTCTGTAGCAAGGGAAGCAGGATGTTTGTTAATTTTGTTCACCAAATGGAGATTTCTTGGTTTGTTAGTTTTTATTTTATTTTCCCAAGTGAAATAAGATAGCTAGTAGAGCAATAAATTCATCAAGCCTCAAAGTGAATTTTGACAAATTGCCAGTCTATGCCATGATAACATTTGTTTTTGTTTTAAACTATTTAATGAGGAATAATGAAATTTGTCTTTTAATTACATAATCCTACCAAATGACACATGAGTGAATTTTAACCAGAGTTTGAATAACAGACAATTTTATGAGTAGGACTAAAATGGATTGGCTTAATATGTATTTGTTTTAAATACCAAAAACATTTTTTAAAAAAGCAAGCTATTTGAATTTTCAAAAATATATAAAAATAAGGAGTTTTGTCAAAAACTATCAGTATATTAGAGATCCTGAATATACATAAAACATTTTGTCAATAATTACTTAGTAAAATGTTCCACCACTTGCTAATAATGTGTTTTAAGAAAATCAAAGTACTTAGGTATTTTTCTCTACAAAAGATGGTATAGCAGTTCATGATATTGAAATATTATGATTACTTACATACAGTTTCAAAGAAGTAAAATACTTCTGCTAAAATACTGGTAAATACTAGTATTGATTTCTTAGATATTAACTTATTTTGGCATTTAATTCACCACAGCCTTTCCATGTAGAGAAAATAACAGCACTAAAGTTTTCACTGAGTCAATATAAGTTTGTGCAGAAGAGGAAGCCTAGCTGAGAGCAAAGGCAGCAAATAAGACACAAAAATTAATTTTAAAAATCATTTACACTGAATCCACATATATTCACTATGTATAAAACAATACTTTAATTTGTATGTATATTGAATAATAATCCACTCAGACTAATTAACAGATCACTTTTACTTTAGCACTTATTAATTGCCACAGACTGTCCCCTTTTTGGGTCTCCTATCTGCATGGAATGGGTTCTCTGGAGCAGATGGACGAAGGAGTTTGGTGAAAGTGGGTGACAAACAGAGACCACAGACAAACAGAGAGGGTGTGTAGAATCTGAATGTATTTTCACAAAGTGAACACCAGTCTTATATAATACAGATAACAAATCAGGCAGGCAAAGTACATTGAAGTTACCTGACACAAAACAAAGGAATGACTTCAAAAGGACTTATAGGAACCAGATAATATTTACAGTAAATATAAAATAGCTCTGCCTAGGGTCAGCTACTGACAGGTAAGGATTTCACACCCTAGTCACATTTTGTGCTACTCCTTTGAGCCTTGTGAGAGCTAGNGGGGGGTGGGGGGGTGTTCTGCTCTAGCAGACCTTCTCATGAATAATGTATTACCACAAACCCCCTATTTCCTAAGCCCAAGTAAATTCTTGCATATGAAGGTAACTTGGCTGTAGAAGATTCTAAGTATATACTTTGCTAAGCTTGCCCTGAGATTTGTAACTCTTATGTAGTAAAATACTGTAAGAAAGCATGTAAGACTCTCCACGATATTGCAGGGACAAATCTGGGGCTTTCTAGCTATGGGAATGCCAAGGTTCCTGAATGATGGGTTCCCTTTGAAACTCTGCCTCAAGACTGCTTCCAGGTTTTCAGTCCTGCCAAGCGAGTCACTACTGGAGTGGATGTAGCAATTAATAGTGTGTACACTAGAAATTCTTAGTGTTATAAATTTTTCTCTTGGGACTACTTTCTTATGTTCCATAAATTTTGGTATTTTGTGGTTTTGTATTCATTTCATTCTAGTAGTTTTGTAATTTCTGTCTTGATTTCTCCCTTAACCCAATTATCATTACATAGTGTGTTGTTTTTGTTCCCATGAGTTTGTGTTCATTCTGTAATTTGTATTGTTCTGGGTATCTAACTTTATTCCATGATGGTCAAGTAGAATGCAGTATGTGAATTAATTTCCCTATACTTGTTGAGTTTTGATTTGAGTCCTACACATGTTTGATTTTGGAGAAAGTTCCATTGACTTCTGAGGAGATAATGCATTCCTTTAGAGTTTGGGTGTGATATTCTGCAAATATCTACTTGGAACATTTGATAAATGATATCATTTAACTGTAGAGGTTTTCTGTTTAGGTTTTCTCTGGATAACCTGTCTATTGGTGATAGTAGAGTATCTAAATTTAATTCTCTGTGATTTCCTGGGTATGTTTGTTTTTTTCTTCAGATTGAAATATTTCTTCTAGTATCCTCTATAGAGCTAGATTATTAGTCATAAATTTCTTTAATCTGTTTTATTACTGGTAATAAACTGGTGTAAACTGGCCTATCCACTGAGATATAAGTATGGCAATACCTCAAAAAGTTAGAAATAAATCTACCATATGATGCAGATATAACACTCCTGGGAATAGGCCCAGAAGACTATGTAGCATATTACATAGATAAATGCTTGTTCATGTTCACTGCTGCTCTGTCCAATCATGGAATTACAACTGAGATCCGTCAACCGATTAGTGGATAATGAAACTATTTGCATAATGAAAACTTACTCTACTGTAAGAAAAGATGAAATCACAAAATTTTCGGTTAAGTCTGTCAAGGAAGATAACCTAGACCCAGAAAGACAATTATTACATGTTTTCTTTTATTTTTGAATATTATCCTTGAATCTTCATTTATATGTTTCATTTATAATACACATAAAAGAGGAGGGCAAAAATTAGTAAGAGGACATACAGTGCAGTGGTATAAAGGCTTAGAAGGGGAGTAGTGAAACCAGATACATTAATTTGGGCTAGAATGAGAGAACAGGACAGAGAAGGTAATATGGGGAGTGATAAATAGCATTAAAGACCCTTCAACAAATCCATATGGAAACCTATTAATGTACAAGTTTTCTAATCTACCTCTATAAATATAAAGTGTTAAAATGGAGATACCCTACAGTGGGGGTGACAAAATCTCTACTGGATACCACAAGCTAACCAATAAAAACGCCAATGATAGAAATGGATTATACCTTTTAATTTGGTCATTCCGTGGCTTCCCATAGATGCCTAAACATTACAGGATATTGGTAGAGCTCTTAGTTACCCCTCAGTGCTTGACAGTAAGATCCCATTGTCCATGGACACCAAATATTTAAATCATACAATGTGAAAAAATCAAGATGGTATTAGCCCAGAAACTTTTACTGTGCTGCCTAACTTTAATAGTGTTGAAAGTGTTTACTACCAGAGAGAAACGTGGTCATTCACCTTACCCAGCTTTGAACCCTATGAACTACAATAATGAATGGTATAATATGTCTACTGGTGAATAAGGGTACTAACATCATGAGAATAACTAACCAATTATTTACTTCTGTATTTGTTTATTTATTTATTGAAAATAGATTTTTTTCATACAATATAATCAGATTATGGTTTCCCATTACCAAACTCCTGCCATATCCTTCTAGGTTCTCCAACCACCCAATTCTTTAGCCTTTCTTACTCTCTCATTAGAATAAAAATGGGTAACTAAGTGATGATCATAATAATGATAATAATAAAAGTAATAATAAATAAAAACAAACCAGAATAGGTTAAAATAAAAACAACAAAAGCAAAGCATGAAAAACAAATACAGACACTGATACCCACACAGTCACATGTACACACAAAAAGAAAAAAAACCCACATTGGTAAAAGATCTATAAGGAAAACAAAAGTACCATTGAGTAGTTCATTTTGTATAGATGGGCATGAGGACATGGGCTGCATGTCTGCTGCCCACTGGGGTGCCCTAAGAACCACCTGCAGGCTGCTAAGGGAAGGCAGAAGATAGTCTGTAATTGGCGTCCCAATCTATGTTTTCCTGGGTGAGAAAGAGCGAGGTCTGGGATGAGTGCTGTGATTCTCAGTCTCCTATGTACCCAGATGCTACTGGGAGTTGAGAACAGGGGCAGGGTGGTCCTCACTTTCCCTATGCACCATGCAGGAAGGGGATAGCTGAGGCCAGGCCGGTGCTGTGTGGAGTAGGGCAGAAACCAGTTTGGTTCTGCCTGAGTGCTGAGAGTAAGGAGGGCTGGAAGAGAGAAGGCCTTCTCGGGAGACTTAGATAAGACATTTTAAGATGAAGACCTCCCCGTGGTGATACTTGATGAAGCAACAGTTCTTGCTTGTCCAAACTGCTTTATTTATGGCAGATGTGAAGGCATATATCTTATTCAAGGTGAATCAGGGATTAGATATCTTTGGCAGGAAGGAATGCCCAGGCATGGAAGCTCATTGGCTGAACACTTGGGACCTATCTAGATTACCGACTAGCATGGAAAACATCCAGGTTTTTATGCTTCAGGGTCACATGATTCTGTGTACTAGATCAAGTAGTTTGGTAGAGAGCTGACCTTAGATCTACATTCTCAGTTCTGAGATTTCCTAGAGTTTAGAGTGGCTCAACCTTACCAGTTCTTCTACATGGTTGCACAATCTACTTGACCCACCAGGAATGCCCTTACATGTGCCTTATATTCCAAGTAAGACTCTTTGGAGAAAACTACCTTTTCCTTTGTGAGCAATTATCAATTGGAGATAGCTTCTACTTCCCTTCTTAGCACTGAAATCCCATCTGGTTTAGACCTGTTTAGGCCCTGTGCATGCTCCTATGGTCTCTGTGAGTTTACATGTGCATCAGTACTATTGTATCTAGAAGGCCTTGTTTCCTTTCTATATTTCATGAAAACTTTCTCTTACACTTTTTATGCATCTTCAACCACAGAGTTTCATGAGCCCCGAGGAGAGGGATTTGACAGAGACATTCCATTTATCACTGAGTGTGCCAAGGTCTCCCATTCTTTACACATTATCCACTTGTATTTATGTAGATTTTTTTCCCATCTATTTCAGGAGGAAACTTCTCTGATGATGGCTTCAGCAGTCAGACACTGATCTATGAGTATATTTGAATAGCACTAGAGATCATTTTGTTGCTATATTCCTTGAGCAGAAAAAGAGCTCTATCCTTTAAAAATATGTCTAACGTGACATTATTCTTAAGTTTCCATAACAACCTACTAATAATAAACTCAGCTGTGATTCTGTTATTAAATTAATGCTGTGACAAGTAGAGAATTTTTGTGATCCATTCAAATTTCAGAGACCCTACCTCTAAACACTTCAGTATTATGGAACAAAGCTTCAACATATGGAATAATCAATTTACCCCTACTTTCTGCTTTGTCTCATTTGACAATGTATTGTGGAGTTATACAAAAGGGATAATAGCATGACACTTTAAACTACCATAAAAGTCAGTCCTAAGGGAAAAAATATTCAGGTCATTTTCAATGTAAGAATCTCTTGTCCCTTTTTCTGAAGCTTCCAAAGGATAGAGTTAATCATATGTCCTCCCAGCTATAATACCTATGAACCAGAACAAGGACCACCAGAGCATAATGCTAAAGGAGCAGTGGCAGCGTTGAATCTTCCACTATATCCCTCTGGTTATAACTCTTTGCTCTTCTGAGCTTCCATTTTGTAGTTTCTCTGCAATTACCATATGCTTTGTCATCTGTCTTGTCTTTAGCACTGCTAGCATAAGACCCAAGGTACCAGAATTCATTGAGAAGCAAATCCAGTGAGATTGAAATAAGTTACAGGAGAAGCCCACAACCAGACTGCAATATTATACACTTTCCAGATTTGCCTCTGACCCCAGACCAGGAGTTACACTATGGCTGAGTTACTATGCATGAAGGATAGCACAAGCTGAACATGAACATCATGCCAATTATATCTATTATTTTAAATGCAGTTTTTACTTCACTTACTCTTGAATCATCATCAAAGGTTCTCTTTTGTACCTGCCTCTCCTTCTGTTTTATAGGACTGAAGATAGCTATGTTCTGGAGTAAAGTTGGCTTACATGAAGGTGGTAGCTGTTTTAGATTTTTATCCAGACCATGAAAATATCCTCAATATTAGGCATATGGCAGTTACTCTAAGTGTGTTTACTAAAGCAGCATTTTAATTGTCTCTAAGAACTTTTACTCTCATACCTTTGCTAAACATTTGGCCTAAAAGTCCATCTCAACATGTCTTGCTTTCATTACTAAATCTGACTTTTTTCTATGTTTTGTTTCTATATGGAATATTTCAAATTTTTTTCCATTTGTTTATTTACATAAAACTACAAAGTTAATAGCTGGACTAATTTCAATACTGCTGTATTTCAAGGAAAGTTTAGTAAGAAGGAAGCACACTTAGTGGAGAAGTGAGAATACAAGGATTGACAAGTAGTAAGGATTTATTTGTAGGGAAGATGTAATTATTGGAAAGGGGGTGCGAATACTACCACTCCTCTGCATGTTGGCATCACCCATGTACTATGTTATCTTGAAGTCCTTTAGTGTTTCAATGCATGTTTCACTACACAGGCAAGATAACTTACATTAGAGATCACCGATAAGCAAATCAAACTCCATTTACCCTAGAGAATGAGGAGGTTCCCATCTCAAAGCCAAAACCTGCAAGCAAGCATGTCTTGGTGTTACAGAGTACCAGCTCCTATTCTGAAGCTACCCACGGATGGCAAACCACAATTACCTTGTCAATATATAGAAAAATTCCCCATTACTGCAAGCTCAAGGATGTTAAGAATCACTGTGTGTGAATATGGAATAAATACTATGTACATATTTCTTAGTTGTCAGCAATGACTGGATTTTCTTTCCTTTAAAGTGGTTTTCAACCTGTGGATCATGATCTCTTTGGGGGTCAAATGGCCCTTTTAAAGGGGTCACCTAAGTCCATCAGGAAACAATGTTATATTATGATTCTTAAAAATAGAAAAATTATAGTTATGAAGTAGCAGCACAAATAATTTTATGGGTATGAGGACACTGTAACATGAAGATCTGTGTTAATGGGTCAAATCATTAGAAAGGTTGAGAACCATTGATTTAGAATGTTATTTTCTCATGTTAGGTTTCCCAGCCTAAACAGTTCTAATTGGTTTTTTTTTGTTTGTTTGTTTGTTTGTTTGTTTGTTTGCTTGCTTATATGCAATTTCTGTATTGGCTTGGCTGATAAAATTTTTTCTTACATAAGTGATTCTACCATTTTATTAATTTTTCACTCAGAATTGATCACATTTTTGTGTCTTCATTAGAGTTTGTTTGGTAAAAATGGAAGTTTTCTAGTATAGTGTATGCTCAAGTGTAATAGTAAGGTATTGGTGGATTAATTGTTGAGTTTATTGACATGCATTATCTTCTTTTATCTTTCTTTATGAAGAATGGTTGAAAGTTAATGTCATCTAACATGAATGATTTCATTTTCAGCTCTGCCTTATTTGGTAGATTGTTTTTCTTCTTGTGATTCTCAGTTTATGCATGTCTTTACAATTCAGATGTTGTCTTTGTTAGCTTTCTAGTGCTGTAGTGAAGAACATTGTTAAAAATAATTGGGATTGTTTATATTTTGAAGATAACTAAGAGGATATATTTCTGTGTCACAGTCAAGGGAAATCAGGATAGAAACTCAAGGAGGGAAGTGAAGAGGTTGTGAAGGGATATTCTCCACTGACATTCTCTCCAGAGTTTCTCAGTTTACTTTTTCTTACAACCCAGAACTATCTGTCTGGGATGGCAACACGCATAGTAGGAAGGTTCTTCCTTCAATCATTAATCAAGAAAACGGCCCATCAACAGAGGCATTTTATCAATTCAGATTTCCTCTTCTACATAATACTAGCTTGTATTAAGTTACTAAATATAAATGTATTACTTGGAGAAAACAAATATCTTTTTTTTTTTTTTTTTAGGATTTTAGTTCACCAAGATAACATGTACCTTTATTGGTGAACTAAGACCATTTACCTTGAGATTTTGGAGTGATGCTTGCTAATTTCTTTTGTTTTGTGGGCTGTTTCTCTAATTGGTTGGATCATTTGTTTTTAAATTCCTCCCTCTTAGTACAGATGTTTTGCTGTTGCCATGTTGGAATCCTTCCTGTCTCCTTTGTATAACACTCCTCTAAGTTTATTCTCCCCCCCACCTTTTTGATTGAGACTCTTACTCCTTTCAGTATAGAATTTCTCTAAGGATTCAGTGGTGGGCTAGAGGTTGTAAAGTGCCTTAGTTTATACTTCTCTTTGAAAAATTCTTTACTTTGCCCGTTAGTTTAAAACATAGGTTTTCTGGATATAGCAACCTTTGTTGGCATATCAATGTTTAAATACATCTGTGCTTTTCTTGGCTGCTAGGTTGATAATGGGAAATTAAATAACATTCTGGTGGTTTTGTTCTTGTAAGTGAGTTGGTGTTTTCCCTTTTACAGGTAAGGAAAATTTTTAGAATCCTTTCTGTTCAGAAAAAAATCATTTACTAAGCAAAATTATTGGAGATTTAATTCTCAGAAACTATGGAAATAAAAATATTTCTAATGAAAGTAAATACAAACGTTTTAATCATCTATACCCAGGGTGCTGACTCTTTATATGAGAACATTCACAGTCTGGAGACTCTTCTCTTCTCTTCTCTTCTCTTCTCTTCTCTTCTCTTCTCTTCTCTTCTCTTCTCTTCTCTCCTCTCCTCTCCTCTCCTCTCCTCTCCTCTCCTCTCCTCTCCTCTCCTCTCCTCTCTTCTCTTTACAGAATAGAAATATGTGCAAATAGTTTGAATGTGTAAGTTTTTCTATTCTTGTATTATTTATTTGTTGTTTATTTATTTAGAAACAGGTTCTCATATATTCCAAGCTAACATGGAACTCATTTTGTAGCTAAGGATGACCTTGAACTTATTTTTCTCTTGCCTCCTACTCATGAATGCTTGGATTATACTCATGTGCCAGAATGCTTGGTACCCACTATTTTCTTAAATATCAGTTCTGTTTTAATTACCTATGACTTGTCATGGTTGTATCAACTTTGTATGATTTCCTGAACACTTCCCATAATTTGAAATAATTTATAACATTTCACTGAACTCATAAAATTAATTATAGCAACTGCTACAAAAATGATTTTTCAGAGAATACTTAGACTCATTGAGACAAATTAGAAAAGAACACATCGCTCTCTGTCCACGGGACCAGGTGAGAACACCATCTTGTATCCTGGGTCCCAAAGATACCAGTCTGCTCAGGAGAGCACACAGGTAGCAGAAGCAACATAGCTTCTGGGACAGGGTCCCTTTCAGATCTTCATCTTCAGCCAGGAAGCAGAGCTGAGACCCAGACATCTGCACACTTACCCCGCCAGAGGAAAGGCAGCCTGTAGGGAGGGCTCTCTGTCAGTAGGACCAGGTGATAATGCCATCTTGTATCCTGGGTCCCAAAGAGACCAGTCTGCCCAGGAGAGCACGTGGGTGGAAAAAGCAACATACCTTCTGGGACAGGGTCCCTTTCCGGTCTTCATCTTCAGCCAGCAGGTGGAACTGAGCACCAGACCTCTGTACACTTGCCTTCAGAGAGAGCTCTGACCACTGAGACTCAGGAGAGAGTTGGACTCCCAGGAGTGCTGACAGAGCCTAACAGAATCACAGGAGGAACAAGCTCCAGCCAGAGACAACTATAACAATTAATGACAGAGATTACCAGATGGCAAATATAACAATCTTACTAACAGAACCAAGACCACTCAGCATCATCAGAACCCAGCAATCCCACCACAGAGAGTCCTGGATACACCAGGACTCTCTTACTTGAAAAGCAAGATTTGGATTTAAGATCATATCTCATGATGCTGTTAGAGGATTTTAAGAAGAACATTTATAACTCACTCAAGAAATACAGAACACTGCTAAATAGGTAGAAGGCCTGAAAGTGGAAGCACAAAAGCCAGTAAAGAATTACAGGAAAATGCTGTGAAACAAGTAGAAATCTTTAAAGAAGAAACACAAAAGTCCCTTAAAGATAATAGGAAAACACAAACAAACAGGTGATAGAATTGACAAAACCATCCAGGATCTAAAAATAGAAGTAGAAACAAAAAAGAAAACCCAAACGGTGACAACTCTGGAGATAGAAACCCTAGGAAAGATATCAAGAAACATAGATGCGAGCATCAGCAATAGAATACAAGAGATGGAAGAGAGATTCTCAGGTGCAGAAGATTCCATAGAGAACATGGACACAACAATCAAAGAAAATGCAAAATGCAAAAAGATCCTAACTCAAAACATCCCAGATATCCAGGACACAAAGAGAAGACAAAACCTACAGATAATAGGAGTAGATGAGAATGAAGATTTTCAACTTAAAGAGTTAGTAAATATCTTCAACAAAATTATAGAAGAAAACTTCCCTAACCTAAAGAAAGAGATGCCCATGAACATATAAGAAGCCTACAAAATTCCAAATAGACTGGACCAGAAAGGAAATGTCTCCTGACACGTAATAATCAGAACAACAAATGCACTAAATTAAGATAGAATATTAAAAGCAGTAAGGGAAAAAAGTCAAGTAACATACAAATTAGAATTACACCAGACTTCTCACCAGAGACTATGAAAGGCAGAAGATCCTGGACAGATGTTATACAGACCCTAAGAGAACACAAATGCCAGCCCAGGCTACTATACCCAGCAAAGCTCTCAATAACCGTAGATGGAGAAACCAAAGTATTCCATGACAAAACCAAATTAACACAGTATCTTTCCATGTATCCAGCCCCTCAAAGGATAATAAAGGGAAAACACCAACACAAGGACAGAAATTACGCCCTAGAAAAACAAAGAAAGTAATCCTTCAAAAACCCTAAAAGAAGACAGCCACAAGAACATAATTCCAGGAAGCAAAAATTACTTTTCCTTAATATCTCTTAATATCAATGGAATCAATTCTTCAATAAAAAGATATAGACTAACAGACTGGCTACACAAGTAGGACCCAACATTTTGCTGCTAACAGGAAACCTACCTCAGGGAAAAAGACAGATACTACCTCAGAGTGAAAGACTAGAAACCATTTTCCAAGCAAATGGTCCGAAGAAACAAGCTGCAGTAGCCATTCTAATATAGAATAAAATCGACTTCCAACCTAAAGTTATCAAAAACAAAAACAAAAACAAGGAGGGGTACCTTATATTCATCAAAGGTAAAAATCTCCCAAGGTGAACTCTCAATTCTGAATATCTATGTTCCAAATGCAAGGGCAGCCACATTCATTAAAGAAACTTTAGTAAAGATCAAAGCACACATTGCACCTTACACAATAGTAGTGGGAGACTTCAACACCCCACTCTAACCAATGGACAGATCTTGGAAACAGAATCTAAACAGAGACACGTTGAAACTAACAGAAGTTATGAAATAAATGGATTTAAAAGATATCTACAGAACATTTAAACCTAAAACAAAAGGATATACCTTCTTCTCAGCACCTCATGGTACCTTCTCCAAAATTGACCACATAATTGGTCACAAAACAGGCCTCAACAAATTCAAAATTATTGAAATTATCCCATGTATCCTATCAGATCACCACGGATTAAGGCTGATCTTCAATAACAACATAAAAAATAGAAAGCCACCATTCACATGGAAGGTGAACAACACTCTACTCAATGATAACTTGGTCAAGGAATAAATAAAAAAACAAATTAAAACTTTTTAGAGTTTAATAAAAATGAAGCCACAACATACCCAAACTTATGGGACACAACGAAAGAAGTCCTAAGAAGAAAACTCATAGCTCTGAGTACCTCCAAAAAGAAACTAGAGCTAGAATACACTAGCTGCTTGACAGCACACCTAAAAGCTCTAGAACAAAAGGAAGCAAATACACTCAAGAGGAGAGTACACAGCAGGAAATAATCAAACTCAGGGCTGAAATAAACCAAGTGGAAACAAAAAGAACCATTCAAAGAATCAATCAAACCAGAAGTTGTTTCTTTGAGAAAATCTACAAGATAGATAAACCCTTAGCCAGACTAGCTAGAGGGCACAGGGACAGTATCCTAATTAACAAAATCAGAAATGAAAAGGGAGACATAGAAACAGATCCCGAGGGAATGCAAAACATCATCATATCCTACTACAAAGGGCTATACTAAACAAAACTGGAAAATCTGGATGAAATGGACAAATTCCTAGTCAGATACCAGGAACCAAAGTTAAATGAGAATCAGGTTAATGATCTAAACAATTCCATATCGCCTAAAGAAATAGAAGTAATCTTTAATAGTCTCCAAACCAAAGAAAGCCCAGGAACAGAAGGGGTTTAGTGCAGAGTTCTATCAGACCTTCAAAGAAGACCTAATTCCAATTCTCCTCAAATTATTCCACAAAAGAGAAACAGAAGGTATTCTACCCAATTCATTCTATGAAGCCACAATTACTCTGATACCTAAACCACATAAAGATCCAACACAGAAAGAGAACTTCAGACAAATTTCCCTTATGAATATCAATGCAAAAATACACAATAAAATTCTTTCTAAGCAAATTCAAGAACACATTAAAATGATCATCCATCATGATCAAGTACGTTTCATCGCAGGAATGCAGTGATGGTTTAATATACGGAAATCCATCAACGTAATCCACTTTGTAAACAAACTCAAAGACAAAAACTACATGATCATCTCATTAGATGTTGAGAAAGCATTTGACAATATCCAACACCCATTCATGATAAAAGTCTTGTAAATATCAGGAATTTAAGGCCTATACCTAAACATAATAAAAGCAATATACTGCAAACTAATAGCCAACATTAAACTAAATAGAGAGAAACTTGAAACAATCCCCCTAAAATCAGTGACTAGACAAGCATGTACACTTTCTACCTACCTATTTAGTATAGTACTTGAAACCTAGCCATAGCAATTAGACAACCAAAGGAGATCAAGGGGACACAAATTGAAAAGGAAGAAGTCAAAATATCAGTGTTTGCAGATGATATGATAGTATATATAAGTGACCCTAAAAATTCCACCAGGAAATCCTTAAACCTGATAAACAGCTTCAGTGTAGTAGCAGGATATAAAATTAACTGAAACAAATCAGTGACCTTTCTTTACACAAAAGATAAACAGGCTGAGAAATAAATTAGGGAAACAACACCCTTGAAAATAGTCACAAATAATATAACATACTTTGGTGTAAATCTAACTAAGGAAGTGTAAGATTGGTATGATAAAGAACTTCAAGTCTCTGAAGAGAGAAATCAAAGAAGATCTCAGAAGATGGAAAATCTCCCACTCTCATGGATTGGCAGGATTAACATAGTCAAAATGGCTATCTTGCAGAAAGCAATCTATAGATTCAATGCAATCCCCATCAAAATTCCAACTCAATTCTTCACAGATTTAGAAAGTACAATTTGCAAATTCATTTGAAATAACAAAGACCCTAAGATAGCAAAATCTATTCTCTACAGTAAGAGAACCTCTGGGGGATTCACCATGCCTGAACTCAAGCTGTACTACAGAGCAATTGTGATAAAAACTGAATGGTACTGGTACAGCAACAGACAAGTAGAACAATGGAATAGAATTGAAGATCCAGAAATGAACCCACACACCTATGGTCACTTGATCCTTGACAAAGGTGCTAAAATGATCTAGTGGAAAAAACACATACTTTTTAACAAATGGTACTGGCTCAACTGGGGTTAGCATGTAGAAGAATGCAAATTAATCCATTCTTATCTCCTTGTACAAACTTCAAGTGGATCAAGGAACTCCACATAAAACCAGAGACACTGAAATTTGTAGAAGAGCAAGTGGGGAAATGCCTCAAATATATGGGCACAGGAGGGAAATTCCTAAACATAATAGCAATGGCCTGTGCTGTAAGATCAAGAATCAACAAATTGGACCTCATGAAACTGAAAAGTTTCTGTAAGGCAAAAGACACTGTCAATAAGACAGAAAGGCCACCAACAGATTCTGAGAGGATCTTTACCAATTCTAAATCGGATAGGGGACTAATATCCAATATATATATATATATATAAAGAACTAAAGAAGATGGACTCCAGAAAATTATAACTTGATTAAAAATGGGGTACAAAAATAAACAAAGAATTCTCAACTGAGGACTCACGAATGTCAGAGAAACACCTGAAGAAAGTGTTCAACATACTTACTCATCATGGAAATGCAAATCAAAACAACCCTGAGATTCCACCTCATACTGGTCAGAATGGCTAAGTTCAAAATTTCAGGTGACTGAAGATGCTGATGAGATTGTGGAGAAAAAGGAACACTCCTCCATTGTTGGTGGGATTGCAAGCTAGTACAACCACTCTGGAAATCAGTCTTGTGGCTCCTCAGAAAATTAGATATAATACTACCAGAAGACCCAGCAATAACTCTCCTGGGCATATACCTAGAAGTTGTCCCAACTTGTAAAAAGGACACATGCTCCACTATGTTCATAGCTGACATATTTATAATAGCCAGAAGCTAGAAATAACCCAGATGTTCCTCAACAGAGGAATGGATACAGAAAATGTGGTACATGTACACAATGGACTACTACTCTGCAATTAAAAACAATGAATTCATGAAATTCTTAGGCAAATGGATGTATCTGGATGATATCATCCTGAGTGAGGTAACACAATCACAAAAGGACACACATGATATGCACTTACTGATAAGTGGATATTAACCCAGAAACTTAGACTACCCAAGATACAATTTGCAAAACACATGAAATTCAACAAGAAGGAAGACCAAAGGGTGGATACTTCATTCCTTCTTAGAATTCGGAACAAAACACTCATGGAAGGAGTTACAAAAACAAAGTTGGGAGCTGAGACAGAAGAAAGGACCATCCAGAGACTGCCCCACCTGGGGATTCATCTCATGTACAGTCACCAAATCCAGATACTGTTGCTTATGCCAACAAGATTTTGCTGACAGGATGCTGATATAAATAACTATCTCTTGTGAGGCTCTGGCAGTGCCTGGCAAATACATAAGTGGAACACAGAACCCCTAATGAAGGAGCTAGAGAAAACATGCAAGGAGCTAAAGGGGTTAGAAACCCAATAAGCGGATCAATAGTATGAACTAACCAGTTCCCCCCAGTACTGTGTCTCTAGTTGTATATGTAGCAGAGGGTGGCCTAGTTGGCCATCAGTGGGAGGAGAGGCCCTTGGTTTTGTGAAGATCATATGCCCCAGTAGAGGGGAATGCCAGGGCCAGGAAGCGGGAATGGGTTAGTTGGGGAGCAGGGTGGGGGGAGAGTATAGGGGACTTTTGGGATAGCATTTGAAATGTAAATGAAAATATCTAATAAACAAACAAAAAAAAGAGAGAAAAGAACACATCAAGACCCATAGAGGACAAATTTATCTCTCTTAGTACATGGAGGGAAGCATAAGTGATTAATGTCAAAGTCACACATTGTTATGATGTTTGGTCTGAAGGACCCATTTACTCATTTATGGTTTAATGGGTTGACTGCAAATTCCATAATACCACTATTTGTACTATCTAAGTGGCAGGATTCCCTTTCCATTTCTTCATGATGGAGGCACTAACACAGTCTTTATGTTTTCCTTATTTTACTAGTCTAGCTTTAGCAGAACTTAAAGCATGAAAGTACAACTCAGAATATATAGCTAATATGCTAAGTGACCTGTCCCAGGAAATGCTTTCAAATAAAGTCCTTGGAAGTAGAATCACATTACTGTTTAAGAATCACAGATTTCAACAGCAGTTAACTTTCATAAGCATGATAAATGCTATTAACTGAAGGACGAAGCAGGTGAAAACCCACAAATGTCTCTTAAACTCTATCTATATGCATGGTTATACTTGAGGTATAAAGGTGAGTGGAGGGTTGGTAATTGGAAGAATACATAATGCAATATTAATCGTACCATATGGTTTATTGTTATCACCTTTCATCCATTTAAAATATATCTTCTGAACTATTTCCTTTCATGAAAAAAAAAGTAGGAGCACTATATCAAGCAGAGCTGTGAGCCAAGTGAAGAGACCCCCGTGTGGGGAGACCCTTATCTAGTCCCCAGAGAGCACGTCCCCCAGGAAGACACCAGAGCCGAACTTGATGCAACAGCAGGAGGTTTATTCTAAGCTAGCAAGCTAGGGTGAGACTCATATTCCACACAGGGATAGAGGAGTCTGACCCCGATTCTAATTTTCTTAGCATTTTTAAGGGCTAAAACCACAAGTTTGGGGAGGGGGTACTGGGAGGGGATAGAAAATATTTTGAAGGTCACGGTGAACTGTTGGGCAGCTGTCCAAGACATCTGTGACCAAACTGTTTTTGAAAAGGGGAGATAAATCAGACTGTTTTCAGAAAATGGAAGACAAACATGTTTTCCTCAGAAATAGACGGGGCAGGGTGGTATCAGGTAAAAGTTCAAGTTCCCATAAGAAAATTGTCTTTAAGTGCATTATAGGAATAACTCTATCTTGGAGTTATCTCTGGGTCTCTGACACAGACAGTCAGGCTAGGTCTTCTTGCTAACAAAGAGCTTCTCACTGGCTGCATTCTCAGAGATTGGGAAACAGGCCTTGGGGAGCATTCAAAGGCTGTACATTTCAGGGGGAAACATTTTGGGGGTCTTTCACAAGTACTATAAAAAGAAACAGTAATCTATTTGGATCTTGAAATCTGAAGAAGGCTGTCAGGCTCAAAGAGGATTTATGGGCATGTTAGCAGAGGAAAATAAGGTTAGTTCCATAGATGCGGAACAAATCTGTGGCACATCTGCTTCCTAGAATGGTCAGGAAGAGAAGCAGTGGAGCACATCTGAACCACATCAGCACTGAACTGAAATACCTGAACTATGAGAGCAAGGTAAGAGAAACTTTGCTAATCTCATCAAGAGAACTGCTTAGCTCCTGTGTTTTGTCCTGAGTTTGGTGGGTCTTTGTCACATGTAGGAAAGAAACTAGGCAGACTAGTTCTAACGTAAAGGCAAATAAAAATGTGTTACATAAAGAGATACAGCAGATACGCCTGTATATACAAGCACCATCATTACACAGAGAAAAGGATGTGGTTCATGTTTCTGTGCAGGAAACAGCATGGTGTCTGTGAAAGGAAGGCTTTGAAGTGTATGTACCAATGTACTGTAGTGTGCAGAAAACCCACACTTGTGTCACAGCTTGCTGTGGGTGCAGGTTTTACTCTTTTCCTGTTATAGTAAGATTGAGCACCAGTTGTCAGCCCTGGCCATTGTTTGATTGACACCTGTTTATTCTAACTTACCTGTCCATACCTCTCTCTGCTTCTGCTTATCTCAGGGAATGTAGCTGTTCACATGTCTCCACAGTTAAAATAAAAAGTGTAGCAGCTTGACAGTTTTTTTGTTTGTTTGTTTGCCTGTTTATTTTTGTAGTTTTTGTTGTTGGTGGTGGTGGTAGTTTTTTGTTTTGTTTTGTTTTGTTTTGGCTTTTGTATTTTGTCTTGCCCTGCTTGTTTTATTTCTAAGTTTGTCTCCTATAAAAATTACTGTATGGTCTTAGTTCACAGAAAACCTCATGCTGTTTAAGGTGACTGAACATTTAAGAGGTGTTAGTCTGTAACGTTGCACAGGCACTGTCTGGTCTTCATTGGCCACTGAGAATCTTGTTGGACGGTGAGGCTGCCTCTTCTGTTTTCTTATTTTCCAAGTCAGGGAACACAGAAGTGATTTCTGACCCAACAGCACATAGAAAGGCATGCTAATGATCATTATCAATTTGGGTCCCAGCCTGGTGAGGTAACTTGGCAGATAATGCATTTTCGAAACAAGCATCAGGATTTAAATTCGAAACCATCATATAAAGCTGGAAATTGCAGCAAGCACTGTAGCTGCCTAGAGCCACAAGAACTGGGTTCCTGAGTGGGAGGCAAGAGCTGTAAGGGAGGAAACTGAGAGAGAAGAAATGAGAACAACCAAGACAGATTTCTGATCAAGGCACAATGTTTACTAAGAGTCTGTGCTTATAAAGGGGGAAAGCCCATGTCTCCCTGATCCACTCTTGATGCCTGATGATGCAATTAGGCTGACAGCACTAGTTTGGCAGTAAGGTGTCAATTGCCAGCTTGCCAGCTGTCTAGGGAATTTCTCAGGAAGGCAGTTTCAGCCTCTCAGCAGGTAGCAGCCTCTTGGAGAAGAGCAGTGACAGGTGACAGAACAATAAAACCATGTAGGTCAGAAGGCTCCACCCCAGGTGGTCTCACTCACAGTGGCAGCAAGGTCTGAATCAGCCTGCTCAAGGCTGAGGGAGGCTACAATGTACCTATCATTTCATTAGTTCTATGGGGAAAAGAGTAGCAGGGGTAAATGAATTCCAGTATCCCACAGGCCAGCATGCACATCATCAAAGAAGACCATGTCTCAAATAAGGTGGAAAGAGAACATTGATACAAAGGTTCTTGGAGCGTGCTGTGGTACACTCATCCTTTAAACACACATGCATGTTCTCTCATTTCTTCTCTTTTTTAAATAATAAAATATAATTAGAAAGAAAATGAACTAATGCATCTGAAATTGGAAAAGACTAATAGAGAAATGTCCAAGAGAAGACACAAGTATCAAAGACTCATTCATCCACACAATTACTCAGGAATACCATAAAAATGTAAAACTAGAAGTTGTAATAAATATTTTTGGAGCCATGTGCATGCTGTCTCAGGCTTTGTAAGTTCATATTATTTTTGATCATGTAGACTTAGAGGGTCTTTTTCTTGGTGTCCTCCAGATCTCTGGCTCTTACCCATACTTTGTCTCCTCTTCTGCAGAGTTCCCTGATCTCTGACAGGAAGGATTTGATGGACATATCGCATTTAGGTCTGAGTGTTCCAATGTCTCTCATTATCTGCATCATGTCTATTCATGGGTGGCTGTATTGGTTGCCATCTACTGGAGATGGAAGCTTCTCTGATGATGGCTGAGCTAGCCAATGAATGAGAAATACAGCAGAATGTCATTAAAAGTCATTTTTTTTTGGTTCTTTGTTTGTTTCTTTTTTTTCTTTCATTTTTTTCTTTCATTTTTTTTTCTTTTCCAGAAGAAAAGCATTTTGTTTTATTGTAGATCCATGTGATATCTAGTTTCAAGTTCTTGTTCACACAAGCAGTGATGATTATGGGTTTTAATTCATGGAATGGGCCCAAATCAAATCAGATATTGGTTGATTATTCCCACAAATTTTGAGACACCACCATTGATTTCCCTAGTATACAATACAGTCAGAACATTATTATAAATGAAGGCTTTATTACTGGGTTCTTGTTTAAGTTTTTCATTTTCATTTTTGCCTTTAAAGAACTGCCTTATACCAAAGACTTGAAGGCTCTATGTAGGCACCAACTCAACTTCAGTGGGTTTTGTAGCTATTGTTAATATATGTATATGTTTTAGGCGGGATTAACCAAACAGCAGACCAAGCCAAGGGGGCTCCACGTGGAGAGGTTTATTGAGTGGGTGGGGGAGGGGGCAGAGAAGAGGAGAAAGAGACAGAGAGGGGAGAGAAGAAAGGAGAGAGAAGAAAAAAAGAGAGCGAGGAGGGGGTGTCTTCCTAATTTATAGGGAGAATGATGTCACACCATTGAGGGTGGAGACTGAGCCAGGTGGGCTGTGGGATTGAAGGTGGTTGTCCTGGCAACGCAGGTAGAGGGTCACCTGGTTAAGTGGGGCTTGATGCTAACAGCTATTGTCTTCAGCAATGGAGCATATAGGTTGCTTTTAAATATATATTAATATTAACAATTATTTTAATTTATAAAATTAATATATTTTAATATATATTAATTTTGTAGCCATTTTTGCTGTAACAATTCTACCAATCCTATGAGTATGTGAGATCTTTCCATCTTTATCTTCAGTTTCTTTCTCAGTGTCTTCAAATGTTATCATCCAAGTGTTTCACTTGCTTGGTTAGAGTAACCCCAAGATACTTTGTATTATTTGAGACTATTGTGAAAGGTGTTGTTTCCCAGATTTCTTTCTCATTCTTGTTTTTATAAGTATATAGGAGGGCTATTGATTTTTGTATATTAATTTTTTATCCAGCTATTTTGCAGAAAGTATTTATGATGTATAAAAGCTTCCCAGTTCTTTTCAGGATAATTAATATATACTATGATATCATTTCCAAATAAAGCAACTTGATCACCTTTAATTACCTTGTTATTTTAGCTGAGACTTCAAGTACTATCTTTGCTACATATGGAGAGATTAGGTAACCTTGTCTTGCTCTGACATCAGCATAATTGTTTTAAGTTGATATTGGCTATGAGCTTGCAGTCAACCTTTATCATGTTGAGGTAGGTCACTTGTATTCCTAATCTCTCTTGGACTTTTTCCATGAACGGATATTGGATTTTGTCAAAAGCATGTTCTGTATCTAATAAGATTATCATTTTTTGTCTTTAAATTTTTTTATATGGTGGATTACATTTATCTATTTACATATGTTGGATCATCATTGCATCTTTGGGATGAAACTTACTTGATCAAGGTGGATGATTTATTCATGCATTCTTGGGCATGGAGTGTGGAAAGCAGGGTGTTCCACCTGGATTGACTTAGACCCCTGGAATGGGGCATAGAATAAAGAGAGGTCACAGCAAACGGTTTGCTATAGACTTGGAGATGAGATTTGGGTGCTAAAATTGAAACAGACAGATGAAGATTTGCAGTTACTCTACCTACTTATCTGGATGAGATGGTCTTTGGGTTGCCAAGGATTACCTATTAAAGTTGGGGACTGGCACAAAACAATATGTGGTGCAAAGGAAGTGGAAGATCTGTATGATCCACTGGAGACTGGTGAAGAAAGAAAGTAGAAGCCATATGGGAGTGACACTAGGGTGATAAACTTCAGGGCATAGGGAGAGGGGAAGATCTGCAGCTAGCCTGCATGCTTCTCTGGTCAGCCTGTGGGGTTCCAGGGAATGTCTGTTGGAGCTAGAGTCTGGAATAAAGCAATAAGTGTGGGGAGGAAATTTAGGAGGGAAGCTAAGATTAATCATAGACTGGGCCCTGAGGTTTTAAAAAAAAGGTAGGATACAGCACGTGGTCTGCTGCAGAGCTCTAGATAAGGCTGTGGGATTGGTTTTAGTGAGCAGAAGGAGAAGGCTACAGTTAGCCTACCTGCTTTCTTGGCTGAAGTTACATTCTTTGTTTTTCATACCCACACAAAGATTAATTAAGAGTTGAGTACCCAAACTTCAGGAAACCTGTCATAAACAGAAACATAAATTTGTATACTCAAAACAATATGCAAATAGTCAAATTTATGATGAATAAAGTCCTGTATTTCTAATTCTGGAATACTGTATTGGTAGCCATAACCTTTAGGAAGCTAACTTCTTCACTTGGCAATTCTTTGGTTCACCCTGGCTTGCAAGATAGAGAGGCTATGCTGAATTGGCATGGAGAATTGGGCTTTGAAATAAAAGAAAGATGATGATCTTCTGGATAATTAATCTAGTCTGAGAGAAATCAACCTGCAACAACAACAAATACAGTGATCAATTTGCTTGGACAATTAGGCCCTGAAGTTCTTTATTTTACTGCTTATTAATGAGTAAATTGTGAGGAAACAGAACAGCAAATATTGATCTAAAAACAGCTTCAGGAATGAGGTTAGATTTATTCAGGGATGGGGGAGGGGCAGTGGACTTTTATCTCAGGTTAGTTGGGTTCTAATCAATACATTGGGCACCAATTTATTGTAGTAAATCTCTAACCTCAATAAGCTCGTGAAAAAAACACACAACTCAGTTACAATGTTTATAAGGTGCACTCCTAGATTGGGCAGATTTACCACTGCACTGCTCTATTCCCCAGCTATGAGATCCCTTGCTACTGTGGCTTCTCAGGGCCATGTTATTTTGCTGAATCTTCCTTCCATCTCCTCTTCCTCCATCTTCCTCTCTCTCCTCTGTCTTTTCCTCCAACTCCTTTCTTTACTCTCTTCCCTCTCTCTAAAATCTCTAGTCCCACCTTCTTTCCCTTCCACTGCCCATTCACAGGTTCCAGCCTTTATTTGACCAATTAAAATAGGGAGAAGGTTGATATGAAATCACTATCCGGGCAAACCCTCTTGAGGAAGGAGAATTAACATCAAAATAAAAACAGCATTAGGCCAATATGCAACACTTCTCATTGCCTTTTAGATGGTTCTAACTCCTCTACCAACACATCATTCAGAAACACATAGATTTTATATGGACTTGACAGAAAATTGTGACAAAATATTGTTTCAAAAATACTTGCACAGTGAACCTTCAAAGACTGGAAATTTGGAGACACTATGAATCACAACCATGGAAATTATGAGAACTCTGTCCAATTTGTGTGAGAGGTGAGACTGGGTTGGATAATGGTGATATTATGAAGAATTAATTATAAAAACCATGCTCCAAATTGTAAGGCAATGTACCTTGCTTATAGCACACAGTGAAGTTTCCCTCCTGTGTGAGTCTTAATTCATTCTCCATCTTCTCCATAGACCCACTTTCTCAAAAGAAAATATGAATGAATGGGTAGCTCTGTTCTCAAGAGGTTTAATATACAAGTACCCAAATGTAGTAGGGACTATGGGTAAGACTAGGATTTATTATTTTGTTCTTTCTGACAAGTTCCCATGCTTTCATTCAACCTGTCAATTTTGAGAAATAGAATGGCAAAGGGGTTGTCTAAACCCTTGGGTGTCCTTTGAGGATTTAGACTGCTATTTGCCTCAACCATCCACTAGTAAGCAAAACAGGTAAACATGACTTCCTTACACGTTGTGTGCAGGCTGATCCAACTAGACTTATGACTCCAACATAGAAGTTCCATTTCATAACAAATCAGCACAGACTTCATAGCTAAGTTAGGAAGGATACAAGATATTACAAATTGTTAAATGCAAGTGGGTAATAAAGAATTTATAATAACTGATTCTAGTAATATTTTATAGTTGTGTAAAAATTGAAAGCTGACATTTTGAGGTAAACATCCTCTATTCTGCTGACCAATTCAAAGTTAGCAGCTGACTAGAGCCCAGGGTTCATGGACATTGCACAATTACCTAAATTGGCTCACTGATGTTCCAGCCAAGCTAATTCTGATGTGTTCACTGGGCTCTTTAGTTGGTGACTAAGTGAAAAACTAGTGTGATCTATACACAGAGATATAGATGACAAAGTAATATATCCATAGTGTTTTGAATTTTTAAGTTTTATTCTAGGCCTATGTATAATTGTGAAACAGGTGATATTGTACTTGTGCATATATTATTAGCACTTTATAATTTTAGAATATATGTTTTCAGTTCAGATTATAAAAATGCTAACCTCACCATGTTCCTATTCATGTCATTTTCCCAGCTTATCCCATGCTAACCAATGTTTTCCAAATATAAATTACATCTATCCTTTTAAATCTCTTCTCAGAAACACATTTCATATCAGGTCAAAATTCAATCTCTTCTTAACCTTATCATTTCAAAGCTCAGAATATCACCATTTATGTTGCAAAAAGTATGTCTAGATGACCTTTCTCCACATGGCACAGGAACATATACAAGTCCTTCCCATCTCTTGACCAAAACCCCTAAAGTGGCAGCTTGTTTAAATCAGAAGTACAGTGAGAACACTGGAGAATAGCATATATCCACAGTACATTCATACACAGTGCAACTGCAATGGGGAAAACCCAATTTTCTCTGTATTGCTGACATCTAGCAACCATTTATAATAACAGTGCCATGCATTTGTAGCTAATTAGACTCATGAGACTTTTGATCCTTGCCAATAGAAGTTAGAATCAGCCCACTTTTCTTCTTCATTATTTTGTTCATCTTATTTACTAGCTTAAGATGATAATTTTCCTACTGAATCTTTTTTTTTTGAAATATATTTATCTCAGTTGTATGATTGTTTAACTTGAACATGTATCTGTGTATTATGTGAGTCCTTGACTGGAGTTATGAATAGTTGTAGGCTGTCATATGGGTGATGGAAATCAAACATAAGTCCCCTGCAAGAGCAAGTATCTGTAACCTATCTCTCTAGTGCCATGAAGCAAAGTTTTTAATTAATTAGGGATCTCACTGTTTTCAGGGACAATTATTTCATTAGGTAGAAGACTTTTCTTAGTTCTTTTGAGTTATCATCTTTCTGTCTTGGCTGACTCTTGATGTGGGTGAGAGACAATAAAAGTTGCTTGGGCCTATCTTTAAAGTTCTGAAAGGATCATGTGTGAGAATTTACATTTTCTGAGGTTGTCCTAGCAAATGGTAGTCTCCTCAGACACCCAGGCTTTTTTATGTCCAATTTTAATAGCTAAACTTCTCATACACTATTCCCTCTACAGAAGTTAGTCAAACTAAAAGTGTTTCATATGGAGGAAGGTCTTTTTCCTGTACTTTCCTCTTACATTTTAAGTTTTTATAGAAAGAAGATACCAGATCATACCTAAAACCATGGGTATGTCAGAGCACACATTTCCTAAAACTTAAGAACCACACAAGTAAGAAGATTATCTCATCAAATAACCACTAGATAATAAACACCCTCTTCTTGCAGTTTTCAAAGCGTTCTCAGATCCTGTGGGATATAAGGTCCTTGAAGTTCAGAATTCTATTAACAATCTATGTTAATTAAATGATTCCTGTAAGGGGACTTAAAATAATTTTAAAGTATCTTCTAGTTTACACTCTCTTACCAGTACCCATCTGTGCCACAGTTTAGGGATCTGTGTGATTAGCACCATCAATCTAATTCTGTGTTACCATTGTGTCACAATTGCAGCACATTGTACCAGTACAACAACCTTAAAGAAGATACATTTCCTATTTCAAACTCACTGTCTCTGAGAGGCACAGGGTCAGGGTCTCCTAAGGCTGTAATGTTTGAGCCAGATGAATTTCTCACCTACAGCATGGTGTCCTCTTCAATGAATCACTTCAGACTGAGAGACTGTCTGGGCTTTCTGAGGTTGCTGTCAATTGCTAACATGGAACACTTTCCATAAAAGATAGTTTTATTCTTTGTGGCTTGTAAGCCTGTGTCACTAATATTTTCTAATTTATTTAAAACGTTTTTCCTGATTAGTCTCCTCTAGTATAATGTTCCTATTAATTAAATTAAATTGAACTGATCAGAGACTGTTTATTCAGTATCTCATAATTGTTGCCAACTTTGGAACTTTGTTAGAAATTTCTATAATCACAGATAAGAAGCTTCCAAATAGTGACTACTCATGTTGGTGATCTCTGAATTATGCAAGGGTCTGAGCTGTCAGATACCATGTTAGAGTATAATTTTTACATTCTATTTTTATTAAGAGTTATTTTTTATTAGATATTTTCTTTGTTTACATTTCAAATGTTATCCCTTTTCCTAGTTTCCTCTCTGAAAATCCTATATTCTCTCCCTCTCCCCCCTGCTCCCCAAACCACCCACTCATGCTTCCTGACCCAGGTATTCCTCTATACTGGGGCATAGAACTGTCACAGGACCAAAGGCCTCTCCTCCCATTGATGAGTGACTAGGCCATACTCTGCTACATATACAGCTAGATCTGAGTCCCACCATGTGTTTCCTTTGATTGGTGGTTTAGTCCCAGGGAGCTCTGAGGTTACTGGTTAGTTTATATTGTAGTTTCTCCTATGGGGCTGCAAACCCCTTCAGCTCCTTGGGTAATTTCTTTAGCTACTTCACTGGGGACTCTGTGCTTTGTCTAATGGATGACTGTGAGCATCTACTTCTGTATTAGTCAGGCATTGGCAAAGCATCGCAGCACACAGCTGTATCAGGCTCCTGTCAGCAAAAGACTGTGGGCATCTGCGATAGTGTCTGGGTCTGGTGGTTATTTATGGGATGAGTCCCCAGGTGGGGTAGTTTCTGGATGGTCATTACTTCAGTCTCTGCTCCTAACTTTGCCTCTATAACTCCTTCCATGGGTATTTTGTTTCCCCTTCTAAGGATTGAAGTGTCCACACTTTGGTCTTCCTTCTTGAGTTTCATGTGTTTTGCAAATTGTATCTTGGCTATTCTGAGCTTCTGGGTTAATACCCACTTATCAGTAAGTGCATATCATGTGTGTGCTTTTCTGATTGTGTTACCTCACTCAGAATGATATTCTCCAGATCTATTCATTTGTCTAAGAATTTCATGAATTCATTGTTTTTAATAGCTAAGTAGTACTCTATTGTGTAAATGTACCACATTTTCTGTATCCATTCCTCTGTTGAGGGACATCTGGGTTCTTTCTAGCTTCTGGCTATTATAATTAAGACTACTATGAACATAGTGGAGCATGTGTCCTTATTACAACTAGGAGCATCTTCTGGGTATATGCCCAGGAGTAGTATCACTGGATCTTCCAGTAGAACCTGTCAAATTTTCTGAGGAAATACCAGATTGATTTCTGGAGTGGTTGTACCAGCTTGTAATCCCACTAGCAGTGGAGGAAGCTGCCTATTCTCTCTCTACCTATTCAGTTTAGAACTTGAAGTCCTAGCCAGAGCAATTGGAAAGCAAAAGAAGATCAAAGGAATACAAATTGGAAAGAAAGAAGACAAAATATCATTATTTGCAGATGATATAAGAGTATATTTAAAGGACCTCAAAAATTTCAACAGAGAACTCCTAAATCTGGTTAAACAACTTCAATGAATTAGCTGGATATAAAATTTACTAAAACAAATCACAAAGGATAAACAGGCTGAGAAAGAAATTAGGGAAACAACACCCTTCACAATAGTCACAAATAATATAAAATACCTTGGTGTGACTCTAACTAAGGAAGTAAAAGATCTTTAAAATAAGAACTTCAAGAAGAAAGAAATTGAAGAAGATCTCAGAAGATGGAAAGAGCTCCCAATCTCATGGATTGGCAGGATTAATATAGTAAAAATGGCTATCTTGCCAAAAGCAATCTATAGATCCAATGCAATCCCCATCAAAATTCCAACTCAATTCTTCACAGATTTAGAAAGGGCAATTTGCAAATTCATCAGGAATAACAAAAATCTCAGGAGAGCAAAAACTATTCTCAACAAAAAAGACCTCTGGTAGAATCACCATCCCTGACCTCAAGCTGTACTACAGAGCAATTGTAATTAAAAACTGCATGGTACTGGTACAGTGACAGACAGGTAGATCAATGGAATAGAACTGAAGATCCAAAAATGAACTCACACACTTATTGTCACTTGATCTTTGACAAAGGAGCTAAAACCATCCAGTGGAAAGAAGACAGCATTTTTAACAAATGGTGCTGGCTCAACTGGAAGTTAGCACGTAGAAGTATGATAATTGATCCGTTCTTATTTCCTTGTACAAAACTCAAGTTTAAACAGATCAAGATCTCCACATAAAACCAGAGACACTGTAACATATAGAGGAGAAAATGGGGAAGACCCTCAAAGATATGGGCACAGGGGAAAAATTTCTGAACAGAACATCATTCGCTTGTGCTGTAAGATCAAGAATTGACAAATGGGACCTCATAAATCAAAGCTTCTGTAGGCAAAGGATACTGCCAATAAGACAAAATGGCAACAGATTAAAATGTCTTTACCAATCCTAAATCTGATAGGGGGCTAATATATATAAAGAACTCAGAAACCAAATACCCCTATGAAATATGGGGTACAGAGCTAAACAAAGAATTCTCAACTGAGGATTATTGAATGGCTGAGAAGCACCTAAAAAAATGTTCAACATCCTTAATCATCAGGGAAATGCAAATACAAACAACCCTGAGATTCCACCTCACACCACTCAGAATGGCTAATATTGAAAACTCAGGTGACAGTAGATGCTGGCAAGGATGTGGAAACAGGAACACTTCTCAAAAGTTATTGATTCTTTCTAATCTAATACTAAAAAAGTTAGCAAGGAGTGTATGATTTTTGGATCAGACAATTTGAAGTGATATATCAAACTACTATATTTTACATGGAGAGTAAAATAAATACATAATATATTATATAAACACACAAATTATGTATGTATGTATGTATGTATGTATGTATGTATCTATCTATCTATCTATGTATCTATCTACGTATCTATGTATCTATGTATCTATGTATCTATCTATCTATCTATCTATCTATCTATCTATCTATCTATCTATCTATCTATCTATCTATTGATAGAGAATCTATAGAGCCCTGGCTGTCATAGAACTCACTATGTAGACTAGGATGGCCTTGAACTCACAGGTATTTACTTGCCTTTGCCTCCTGAATGCTGGAATTAAAGGCATGTTCCATCATGTCTGGCCTCAATTCTGTATGTCTAAGGAAACATTTCAAGAATAAGACACCAATAGATTTTTGTGTCTGGTAAGGATTTGATTATCGATTCATTCATGGCCATCGTATTGCTTTAATATTGACCAGTATCAGGGAGTTGAGGGAGTTCTCTATTGTATCTTATCTCTTCCATTAGGAGTCTAGCCTTAGCCAGGCATGGTGGCGCACACCTTTAATCCCAGCACTTGGGAGGCAGAGGCAGGCAAATTTTTTAGTTCAAGGCCAGCCTGGTCTACGAAGTGAGTTCCAGGACAGCCAGGGCTATACAGAGAAACCCTGTCTCAAAAAACAAAACAAAACAAAACAAAACAAACAAACAAATAGGACTCTAGCCTAATTACATTATTACCTTTCACAGTCCCTTGGAAATGCTCTCATATTGGACAACAAGATTTAAAATATTTGTTTGAGAGACACTGGTATATATAAATTAAAAGCAACTTCTTTATAGTCTGTATATGTGTGTGTGTGTGTGTGTGTGTGTGTGTGTGTGTGTGTGTGTGAGAGAGAGAGAGAGAGAGAGAGAGAGAGAGAGAGAGAGAGAGAGAAAAGAACTTGATACAAAAACCAATTATTACATCCCACACATACTACATAGTATCTTGATAATTGTATACAGCCAGCAAGAAAGTAACACACCAAGGCTTGGTGGAATGAATATAAACTTTTTAGTTCCTTAGATAAGTAACACACAGATAGATAATACACATTAGTTACTGATATACTACTGTATTAATTATATTACTGTAGTAATTAGGTATACTACTATAGTAATTATGATTCCATGGTATTTTATACTACTGAACATTATGATTTTCTGCATTTATGAAAGCTGTAGTCTATTTCTGCACTAATTGACTCTTAGATCATCTGTGGAAAATTATTTCATCCCATAGACCTACCAAGTGGTAACTAATTCTTACATTTCCCTCTCACTGGACATTAAGATTGATTGACATTCCTGATCTATATACTGCTATATTGAGAACACACACACACACACACACACACACACACACACACACACACACACAAGCACAGCTACCACACATCTACAGACATTTTTCTAGCCAAGGTGATCTAGCACCTAGATTACAGAAATGATCCCTGTCATCAGTCTTTTACTACATTTTATATGATCTTGCTTTTTATTTGTACAGGTCTTTCAATTTCTTAACCAGCTCTTATCTATTTGTCATGATTTTCACTCCTCTTCAGTGACACAGTTTAGTGGTCAGTACAAATAGCTTTGAGTAAGCATAATATGGCTATTATCAAAATCTCAGCTATTGCAATTTCCGTATATCATCTGCTGTAGTTTGAGCCTACAGGGTTCTTTGAATTTCATAGGCTATATGTTTAGTCACTGTATAAGCTGTTGACATGACAGACCCATATTATACTTAAAGGGAAAATGTTTTGTTGTAGATATGAGAGAAAGAATAACCAGAGGCATCTGGAAGGTCTTGTGAAGAAAGAGAAATTAGCAGGCTGAACATGGCCAGCAGATTTGACCTGGCCATGTGAAATGAAGGAAAAAAGCAGAGAGATGGAGAGAAAATGGATGAGGCAAAGAGAGAAAAAGAAGGAGAGTGGAGCAAAGAGAAAGAGAGAAGTGAGTGATAGATATAGAAGGAGAATGAAGAGTACAGGAGGTCAAGGTGCTTGTGAGCTCCAGTGAGCTTAAAGTAGGAGAGAAGATAAGGGCTAGAAGGCTATCATGGACTTTGAAGTGTGTAACAGTTACCTGAAATACAGAGGGAGCCTGGAGGCCATCATGCAGAGATAGGCATTTGTCTCTTCTGTGAGTTATAGATAAAATGAATTCTTCTGGTAGAAAGGAGTAGGCTTCACTTTAAAATTTCCTTGAGAAATTCTGGCTTCTATCTAACCACCAGAAATCTTCTTATAGTCCAAGTTGTGCTCATTTTGGATACTTGGACTTCTTTTAGAAGTTTTGGAAATATGGAATCTCGTTTGGACCTAACAGTTACTGGACTGTGGATGATAATGAAAGAATGTAGTTCTTAGCAGGAAAGGCACAGTTGAAATATATTAGTTCCCAGGGGAATACAAGGACCTTCATCCTCATCTTGTTCTTTTCTTCCTTGCTTTCCTTTGTTAGAATTTGTGGATTTAAAAATCTGCTTCCATCATAATATTATATCTTGCCACAGGCTCCAAACCAATGTAACCCTAAATTGAAAACCTCTGAGACCGTAATTTCAAACAATGATTTTCTTCTTACCTTTATAACTTTAGTATTTTGTCGTAGTTATGAAGAGCTGACTACCTCCATTCACAGCATCCTCTCTGATCACATAAAATTCAGCAATCATCCAGCTCTAAAGGAATCTTTAAACTTTCGATCCATCTCTTTTCATTCATTTTATCCATCAATGCAATATTAATTTACTGGGCTATTGCTATGTCCTCTTTTACACCTTAATATCTATAAGGGTCTCTGTGCCACTTTTGTTTACATAATTCCCAAACAAAAGAAACAGGATCACTGTAATTTTATTTACAAGCTGTAAAGCTATAATGGATAGATTCTGAACTATTCTAACCTATATTCAAACTACAGGGTCTATGTTATTTGTAGATTGAGTCTCACTTAGTTTTCTCTTTTCCATGTGTGTCCTCAAGACCAGCTTCTCATTGTATATTTAAACTGCTGGTGATCTCTCTGCCCCTGTCCTCTTTCCTTCCTTTTCCTCTTGATCTCTCTCTCTTGAGACCCCTCACTCAATTCTAAATTTTGCCTTCTCCTCTCTGCCCAATCATTAACTTAGGCCATTTAGTGATCTATTGTATTATTGGGAACATTTTTATAATATGTAGTATAGTATAACCAATTTAAGCCTATCACTGACTAGCTTTTAATAAATGATACTCAGACTATCATTATTTTATTTGGCTTTGACAATTACTGGTATTAACCCCCAATCTACCATTCTAATTGCTGGACTGGCTACCTTCCTAGCCATATACCACTGATACTTGCTGTTTCTCCTGACCATGTGCTCAAGGTATCTCTCCCCTCATGGTGGCTTCCTCCTCCTCCTAGTCTCTCTCTCTGTCTCTGATTCTGTCTCTCTGTCTCTGTCTCTCTCTGTCTCTCTGTCTCTCTCTGTCTCTGTCTCTCTCATTCTTCCTCCTTCTCTACCTAGTTTCTTCTCTCTCCTCATCTCCTCTCCATTCAGGTCACTCCAGAACCAGCTACCTCTAATCCCTCCAGTGTTTGCTTGTAGCCAATTTTATTTAACCAATAGTTTTAATTCATGGACCAAATTTGTACAACAAAAGCTTATAAACATGAGAAGTCACTCATAGGCCTAGACCTTCAGGTATAGAATTTAGCATTACAATACATTTCAATAGAATAAACCTCAACACCATAGGCTAGTACAGTGCCAAAAGAACAGATTAAAGTTTGGATCAGAGGATCAGAGCACTGAATTCAGCCTCTGAGCACACGGTGCACAAAAATAACTCCAACAATCTATCTTCCCTACTAACCCAGATTAAACACCAAAATCTACTATCTGTCCATAGCCTCATTTTTTAAAAGTTTCTTCCTTCCTGTTCTGCTTTAGGCTAACATAACTCAAACTAAATCTATGTAGCTGGATATTCCTGAAGGAAGACAAATAGGTATGGTGTCTTGTCTCTAGTAGCTCATTAAGCACATGTTATATTATTTGACTTCATTTAAAATCCTAAAGCTACTTAGTAACTCTTCTATATTCCCCCCAGACACTTAAAACTTATTCTTATATGAGTGTGTTCTATATGTTCTTAAATAACCAGCACCACAGCCATCATTCTGCCTCCAATGTTTTCCTTTGCATTCTGAGAAACAGATGTGATCAGAGACTTGAAAACTACTACTGCCTTTTTGTACTTATATTTTGCTGTGCTGAGTGTCCTGTATATATATATATATCCTCAGTACAGAGACACCAGTCAAAAAATGCTTGTTCACTGCCACTTTTCTTCCCTCTCTCTTCTTATCACTATCATTTACTTCTCCACCAAACCTTTCTTGTGATCTCCTGTCTCTCCTCTTTTAAGAACTAGTTTCATTCAAAAGAAAGAAGATTGTAACTGCTACCTCTCATCAGCCGCCTCTTGCCCTACTTGAAATACATCCAGTTCATTCTCAGTAATCAATGACAACTATGTTTTCCCCAAGTCACAAATAAAGGAGGTTGAATCCTCTATTAAATTAGTTATCAAAGTTTCTTTCAATAGTATCTCATGAGTAAGATCATCATAATTTTGGCTTTCTTTCCTTGTATGTTCTTTCTCTTTTGCACTGCTCCAAATACCAACCTTGATATTTGAACATTTGCTTTGTTGATACTTATATAGTTTCTTGGTTGTGAAGTGATCACTCAAGATTCTATATGACAAGATTTGACAATTCTCTTTAAAATCCAGTCAATATTCTTCACTCTTTATCAAGCAAATATACTTTTGCAAGAGACAGAGGCTACGAGAGACAACCACAATCAATATAATGCTGAGCTGTAGAGCTTAGTCCCAATGAGAACATCTAGAATACCTGACAGAACCTAAGGATTATGGAACACTGTAGGAGACAAGGCAGCAAAATTGCAAGAGCCAGAAATTCAGTGTTTGCTGTGAAATTGTATCTCCTCGTAACTTCAGAAGATCTACCTGTAAAGTCTTACCAACATGACTATGAAAACATAAACTTAACAAGGATGGCACCAGCAAATATGTAAAACTTGATGGGGAAAATCTCACTAGCCCTCATTCCTTTTCAGAATACTATAGTCAACTGACTGAATTTGGGGTTAGTAGAGTTGATCTTTTCTAGGGAAGAGTATACCGATTGATTGTCAAGTGTCAATTGTACAACCATAAAAATATACATGCAAGTAACAATAGATGGACTCAACATGTTATATTTAGGAATAAATATGTACATATGAATACTTACATTTCTTTAATAATAATTGGTGAAAAGTGAGTCCATGAATTTGAAGCAGAACAGGAATAGGTAGGTTTGGTGAAGAAAAAGGAAAACATGTAATTCATTCTTTTTTTTTTTTTCAACTTTTATTATATATTTTCTTCATTTACATTTCAAGTGTTATCCAGAAAGTTCCCTGTATCCTCCCCCCTCCCGGCCCTGCTCCCCTACCCACCCGCTCCCACCCCTTGGCCCCGGCGTTCCCCTGTATTGGGGCATATAAATTTGAAGCAGAACAGGAATAGGTAGGTTTGGTGAAGAAAAAGGAAAACATGTAATTCATTCTTAAAAATGAAAAGAACAGAAAAAACACACACAGGTAAGCTAAAAGTCATTCAAAATGGTTGAAAACATTTAATTTTGATATTTATTTTTATTAGTTCTAACATTTTGAGATTTTTATACATGAGTAGTGAATTTACATCAATTCTATCTATCAATATCACTCTCCATCACTTTCTTTGTCTACAAAACTCCCTTTGAAATTGAAGACTTCTTCTTTGATTATTATTTTTACATATATACATTTTTAGTGTATTTCCTATACTTGGTCATATATTTCTCATAGTACTAAAATGTATAAAATGGAGTTTCTTGCTTTCCTACCTCTTTACATTTTCTCAAAATCTTTATAATTTCAGAGTAGTACCTTTTATTCTTCTATTTAAAAGTAGCAAAATATATATGTAATTTTAATTTAGATTTTTATTTCATACCACATGCTAAAATTTTATTTTCAAATATATTTAGAATCCAACAGATTTCTAGGCCCTCAGTTGATGTGAATATCCACCAGCTTCCATCTTTTTATTTAGACTCACTATAAGAACACTTTAAATTCTTTTAATTATGGAAATTGCTTAATTTTATGCATAACAATGTACTTTACATATTAAATGACACTATAGCAGAATGGTTTTATACATCCCGAAACAGAAGAAAAGAGGGTAAATATTTAAGTTAAACAATCTCTTTCACTGAATAATTTCTTTTGAAATCATTTTTGTTCTTTCTGGGTCAACAGACAAATGTATCCAGTGACTAATCATGTCTTATTTCTATTGCACAATACGCATTGGAATTAAAGAGATACACTAGCCTGATTGTCAAAGGAGAAAAAAATGGCTCTTGGTCATTCAATTCATAAGGAGATGAGCTCACAACACAAGAGAAATGGGGGGGGGGCTATGAAAGAGTTAAAACTTGAAAAAATAACTTTGTATTCACTTTCACAAGTCATGCGTTCTTTTGCCTGTACTTCTTTCTTCTCATCACTATTTCCCTCTTTTGATTTGTTGTCTAAATATCTACGCATTATTCATACTTACACCTGTGTACACACATTCATGTATCTACTATAGGAAAGGCTCTGCATATGATAAGAACATGTTTTCTTTCTTTTTTCTTTCTTTCTTTCTTTCTTTCTTTCTTTCTTTCTTTCTTTCTTTCTTTCTTTCTTTCGCGTTTGGGTTATCTTATTTAACATTAATTTTTCCAGATCCACCCATTTTCCTGTGAATTCCATGACTTTGTTTTTTTATAGTTCATTAATATTACATCTACATGTACCATATTTTAATTTACCATTCTTCTTTTGATGAACAATCTAGTCTACTTCCATTTATTTTTCTATCCTGGATACAGCAGCAACAAACTTGGATGTGCAGGTTTCTTGGTGGCAAGATATATTGTTCTTTGAATATATGCTCAGGATTATTATTGTAGGGAAATGATGAAAGTCTACTTTTAATTTTTAGGAGCTACCATACCAATTTACCTAGTGAGTGAATTAATTTTCCTTCCCACCAGCAGTGAATAGGTGTTCTTCTTTCCCCCAAATTCTCTATAACATTTCTTGTTAGATTTCTTGATGATAGCTACATTATTTACTTTTATGTAGCTGTAATATAGCTACTTCCATGACTGCCAGCCACCATGATGGCCATGGAATCGTGCTCTGAAACTCATGTCTGAAATACTGTTGGCAAAAATTTCTTCTATACTATGAGTTGTGTTTGATCGGTTGCTTTTGTTGTTGTTGTTGTTGTTGTTGGTTTTTTAGTGAAAATGGCTTCACTGTACCTCATATAGTATCTTGCTTTTTCACTTTATTTCCAAGTACCCGTATGGATAACTCCTTCAGTTTCTTAAGCTTGTATTTAAACAACCTTTTTCCAAGACCACATGGCAATCAAAACTATAATTACCACTCCTTCCCAACATTCCATTCTTTCCATTCATAATTCATTAACTGTCTTGTTATTGTTTTAATACTTTTCTCAACATAAAAGGTATATAAAAATTTTTATTCTTACTCTTCCAAAGCAGAGATTTGAATGCATACCAACACATTTTTACTGCTATATGCCACTCAATGTTTATGAAAGAGGCTTATGAAATTTAGTTTAATTTTTGTTCACCTGAAAATGTTATTCAAAATTCTGAAACAATGAATAATGTGATATATGATATTTCTCTTGATGAAAGGGTAAAAATAACCTACATTTTAATCCTCAATTATGAAACTAGATTAATATTAATCAAAATATTCTGCGTAGAAATTTTTTTTTAGATAAAACTGATTTCATGTGCCCAGAAAATATGTACCCACTTTCTTGTCAGTGTGTCCTGTCCTGCTGTCAAGTCTACCTTATTTTTTGTTTGGACACTGGTGTGACTTTTTTCTGTCTCAATTACTACTGTCCAAATTGCCCTAGCTAATCTCAAACTATCTAATTTCAGTGCCTTAAAAGAAGCCTTTGTAGTTAGGCATTTACAAGGGTAGATCAGGGTAATTGTTCTGGCTCCCATTTCAGGGTATTTGTGTTGAATCAGTAATTGCTGCTTAGTAGAGGCTTTCAGAGAGAGGCTGGAAGAAGACAAAAGTGGTTTCCACAATAGAAAAATAAAAGAGAGAGAGAGACAATAGGCTCCTTTGCAAATTCAAAATCAACCTTATGTTCTTCTACATTAAGTAAAGAAGATATTACTTCTGAGTTCAGGTGGCTTGGCTCATCTTGCCACTGTACTCCTTAACAGTTCTCTATAAAGTTCATTCTGTTAAGATGGCTTTTATAGAAATACAAACACAACCAAGGTCTTATTAATACTCCAGAAAAATAAAATTGCTCAATAACAAATTATTCAAATCATGACCAACTGATTATGGGTTTAGTGCAAGCATAAGTTTCCTGGACTGTTAGGGGTTGTTTGGTTTCTTTTATGAGAAAGGAGAGCAAGCTTCAGAACAGCAAGGTGAACTTGCTATCAAAGCCTGGGTTATATGAGAGATAGACTCTTACCTGGAGCTAAATAGTCACCCAGCATGCTACCACTGGATGACGATAGTGTAGGCAGAGAACAAAATCTACATCAATATTAATAAGTAGATGAACAAACTGTTAGTTAAACTTCAATGCTTCTGGATCCTTTCCTAGAGAGGAAGCTGCAACAATGAATATATAGAAATGGCACCAGAAGAGTGATTAGTGACTGCCAGTACAGTAGAAACAATATCAAAAGCAGGCATCTGCATTTGTGATGGAGACAGCATTCTCTGCTCAATTATAAGCAACCTCAGACATAAAGAGAACTCCAGTCTTATAAAGATCCTGTCTTCCTTTGACTCAGAAAGAAGATAAGATGTAGAGTTATAGTTGGGGGAGGGGGAGGAACATCTTGGAAAAAAGGTATAACCAAGCCAGGTCTCCTCAGCATTTAATTTCAGCCGTATTATTCACTGCAGTCTAGATGTATCTTAAATAGCCTCAGTATACAAAACAGCTTCTACTGAGAGAAGCTTCTGACTATAAGATTTAAGCTTCAGTGAGTGAGTGACTGTACAAACCCATACCAAGGGACATAGAAACAGAATTTTCAGTGTAAAATGTTTCAGAATTCTTGACATATTTCATATATAATGACTGTTATAATCACTAAATCTGTCTTCTTCTTGCCTATATATGTAAAATAATCTAAAATTAAAACCTGATGTGTTAAGTTCATAATTTTTATACTTTATACTTTAATAAATTTTTATAATTTATTACTGCTTCTTTGTTACCTATTTCTAGTTGTAGAAATAATCTACATTAAACCACCATACCACTTTTCTATTTGGAAATGTTCTGGGCATCAAAACTGTATCTTTGTTGTTTTTCTTTCATATCCCAACACATTCCCACTATGTTTTTTGTTAATAGCTAGCTACCAGCTGTTGAAATTATAACATAATTACATGACTTTTGCCATGATTTAGGGATAGATATCATTCTCAGCTGTAGAAACTATTACCATTATCTAGACAGCTGTTAAAATAGTGAGACCTGACCTCTGACAGTTTCTTTATAGTTCAGCATCTTTGGAGAGGACTGTTAGAATTCATACATCACAGTTTCCAGATGACATAGGACCAGGCCCACACAGTCAAACGAAGATAAGACAAGTTAGAAAGATGTGCCATGAGTTTGTATTCACTTTGTCTAAGAAGACAGATGGATTGATGGGTCTTTTTCAATTAAACAACTAAGTTAGATAATCATTAATACTGTTAGGATTCATTCTTTATTGCTTTTATTTCTATTGTTATATATTCTGAGTATGCTTTCATAGACTGTATTCATTCTGCTTTGTCAAATGCTTTACGTGCTTTTTATCTTTGTTTAGAAAAATCAGGAATAAATATACAGATGTGATTACTGTACAATTCTGTCAATGCTAATGAAAATCTTAGCAAATAATGTTACACACATTGACTGCTGCTTCTAAAGATTTTATGGGAAGTTAAAAAGATTCAAACTATCCAACAACATGTGGAATAAGAACAAAGTTAGAAAACAAGGAGGAATCAGAAATCTAGAGCAGTTGAGAATGTTAGAAAGAGCCAAACAAACACGTAACTAAGTTTTGAAAAAGCTAAAGGTGCTGAAAGAGAAAGCACATTGTTGTCCTAACAAATAGAGGTGATAATTGATAATTTACAAATGATTATAAAGTACAACATGAGTCAATGACCTACGTGCAAAATGTAGAGCTGTGAAATTCCCAATAGACTACACAGGAGAAAATAGAGATGACTTTGAGTGATGTTATTGATGACTTCAGATGATAAACCAGCCACAGAATAATGTGTGCAATAATTGCGAGACTGAGCTTCAGTGAGAGCAAATTTTTATATAATGAAATGCACTGGGGAAAATGAGATTATAAGCCACAAGCCTAGAGAAAGCCTTTCCAATACAAAACCAATAAATGACTGTTATGAAAAAAATGTATAAACTCTTGAAATGAAAAGTTTAGTATAACATAAGAAACAAACTTACTAGCTGGGCAGTGGTGGCACATGCCTTTAATCCCAGTACTTGGGAGGCAAAGGCAGGCAGATCTCTGAGTTTAAGGACAGCCTGATTTACAGAGTGAGTTCTGTGAGTTCCAGAACACCCAGGTCTACACCGAGAAACCCTCTCACTACCCCCCCAACCGTGAAAAAAAAAAAAAAAGAAGCAAAGTTTCCAGATAGAATGTAAATGACAATTTGATTGCTGATTTCAATTTAGTTGGATTTTGTCTATACAGTGCCTTTGAGAAAAGTTTAACTAGGAGGAAGCATGCATCACGAACTAGATGGTTCATTCTCATGAGCTGGGGGACTAGACCGAAGGAAAATGGGAAAAGGAAAAGGCTTTCTCTTTACTTCTTAATCTGCTCATACATGAGCAAGCAGGTTCATACTCCTGTAGCTGCAGATGAGATTTAACTTTCACTGTAGAGTGCATCTTTTCTCATTGTGTTCAAAATGCAAGTTATTGCATAATGGGGCCTTAAACCATGTTTGAGCCACACTACAAGAGTTCTAGTGTCAGATACCCTGTGAGGTACTTCTGAGTAGGCTGTGCCTAAAGATGCTAAGGTAAAACCAAAGTTATACTGGAGAACTCAGGATATTGGAGATTCTAGGAATGTTGAATGTCCTTTGAGGTAAGCCCTTTCTATCTAGTAGAGACTGTATTAGAAACAGAACAACAACTGTTGCAGGCAACAGAGCTGGAAAGATGGCTTCCTATGTGAACACCAACTAATTCCAAAATAACCCAGGATGCTACACATAGAGCTCTGCTAGCCTTTAGTTTTGTTATATTCACACTCTTCTCTTTTGCAAAGGAAACTTTTATTCTGTAATTATATATTGAATTGTGTGTGTGTGTGTGTTTTTTTATTTTACAAAGACTTACAATTTCAAGACTGTCTTGACTATCAGAAAAGATTTTGTATTTGCTTTGTAGAAAGTATTGATACAATTAAGTCTTTGGGAAAGCTTGAAGCTGTACTGAATAGATTTGGCAGTGTGTGATGTCCATGAACTGATGAGAACCAGGCAAAGAATCTCACAGTTTCAATATAGACCAGCTTCACCCAGCTTGTCTGTTGGCACATTTGTTTAATAGCTCAAAGTGCTACTCTTTGAAGTCATGAAACTTTTATAGCAGAAATAGGACAACAAATGGAGGGAATCTCTCCTTTCTGTCCTGCTTTTGATTCCTGTTTCACTTGGATGTAAGCAACCAGCTCCACTGTATTCTGCTAAGGATGTCCAAGTGACTTTTACTCTCAATCACGAGCAAAAATAAATCATTCTATTAATTTGGTCACAGCAATAATAACAGCAACCAGTTCAGCAAACTTCCATCTCATAGATGTTCATGGGTAAGTGTAGGGGTGGGGGGAGGTAGAACCCACATTTATGAAAGAATGACTCTTTGCACTTAATTTTTCTATGAACCTATAGTTTTGCTAAATGAAGATTTGAAACATAAAACTGGGAGTGTAGCAGGATGGTAGAGTGCAGAGCATGTATGATACACTGGGCTTAACTCCCAGCACCACAGAAAAAAAGAAAGAAAAAAAAAAGAGCAAGAAAGAGAATGTGAACCTCGAAAGAGTCCTGTAAATGCCCATGTTCCCGCCTTGCCTGCAAGAAAGTAATATGGACAAAATAGAATCCTTCTACAAGCATATCTTTATTACCATGTGGAGAAAGAGAGAGAAAGAGAAAGTAGCTCTAGAAATAACTCCGCTCAATTACACCTCAGTGTGACGTGTGTCGTCAGGATTGGCTGACTGCCCATTACCTCAAGTTACACCCTGGGATGGGCGGTGACTACGTGGTTTGGTCACAAACGCATGCGCACTGAACTTGTTTGCGTCTCCTAGACAACCGTCTCCTAGGTAACTGGCTCGGGCACGGCACCGGCTCTGACTCGCGGCTCCCTACAGTTATATGGAAGAACTCATGATTCCAGCTGCATATGTAGCAGAAGATGATCTTGTCTGGCACCAATGGGAGGAGAGGCCCTAGGTCCTGTGAAGGCTTGTGGTCCCAGTGTAGGGGAATTTGAGGATGGGGAGGTGGGAGTGTGTGTGTGTGTGTGTGTGTGTGTGTGTGTGTGTGTGTGTGAACACCCTCATAGAAGCAGGGGGTTGGGGGACGTATAGGGTATTTGGGAGGGACCAGGAAAGGGGATAACATTTGAAGTATAAATATAGAAAATAACCAATAAAATATTTTAAAAATACCAGAATTTCAAACAAAATCAGCTAAAAAAAGAAAAGAAAGAGAATGTGAGATGCAAGAAGCAAGGGAAGAATGAAAATAAAGTAAATTAAACAGAATGATGTAACAAATAACTAGAAAAATACATTAAGAAATAACTTAATTTTCTTTGTGTAGTATAAGTAGCAAATATTTGGCAACTGTTGTATGATAAAACCTCCCCTGGAGACAAACACCACACATGTCTAGTCATCACAAGCAGGGAACCCATGACATAAGAATGTCTCCCACAAGGTTCATATGTTTGAATGCTTAGTGGCACTACTTGAGAAGAATTTGGGGGAATTGATAGGTTGGGGTAGGTGTGGCCCCACTGGAAGAAGTGTGGAACTGGGTATGAGCTTTGAGGTTTCAAAAGCCTAATCCAGGCCCAGTATCTCTTATTCTTCCTGCTACCTGAAGATCCCAGTGTGGAACTCTCAGCTATTTCTCCAGTATCACATTTGCCTGCATGCCACATGCTCTCCACTATAAAATTATGTGCTAAACTTATAAAACTGTAATAAAGCTCCAATTAGATGCTTTCTTTTATAAGAGTTCCTATTGTCATGGTGTCTCTTCAGAGCAATAGTAAAAGGACTCTGGACAGCTCAAGCTTGGCAAGCTGAGCTTTGATATGCCTTGCCCTTCTCTCCTGACCCCTCTGTCTTGCTAAAAAAAAACCCCATGAGATTGTATTTCTAAATCTAGCTACCAAGGTCTATTTCCATATTTGGCCATTTCTTCCTTCTGGGGCTGACTACCAAGGTACAACTACTAAAGTACTGAATTCCAGCAATAAAAACCCCTTAGTGTCTACTAATTAACATGTCCAATTACAATTAAACACCTCATCCTAACATGGGGCTTCCTATTGTACCTTTACTAAATGCTGTTTTGTGTGTGCCATGTCAGTCTCCTCTCTATTTAGAGGCAGTCCTTTGTCCTCTAGGCCTATCTATCTATCTATCTATCTATCTATCTATCTATCTATCTATCTATCTATAGCACTTCAACAGGTAGAATCAATAACTTATTTACACTCCAGTGACTAAATACACCTTATCCAACACAGGCTAGATTGAAGGCCATCTGGCAAAATCTATTTTTCAAGCTCTACAGAGATGATACTGTGTTTGCAAGCCTCATCACCCATGCCATGTTTGCTGTCTTATGGCTAGTGTTCTTTAAAGCCATTGAGCAATTCCCAGTGATTGGACTGACAGCTAAGTCAGATAGAGTACTGGAAGAACTAGGTACATCAAACAATAATGGCTATCCTGTGGCACTACAAAGAATAGAGAAGTCATATAACTAGAAAAAAGACGAGAAAAATGCTAAAGGAATGAGTTAAGAGCAGTATTTAGTAACTCATGAGACTTGGTCCATGACAATGTGTACTGAGAGGCAGATTGGGACTGTATTTAGAGACCTTAATTTACAAATCATCCAGTGGGAAAGGAAGACTGTCAGGTGCTGGGATGGCCACTGTAGGGTCAACGCATGTGAAAAGTAATATCTAGAGAATTCAACAGGAATCAGAACCTCTGTAGCATCTGGTTAATTATCCCCTGGAAATAAGAAGGCAGATGCTGTCACCAAACTCTTGGCCATTTCCCCATAGGTAAGCTTAAAAGCAGCTCACAGAGCCCATATAAAGTGTGGTCATAGGTGAGTGTCTTAGTCCTGAAAAATTCTATGAAGAGACATCATAATCATAGCAAGTCTAAAAAAAGAGAACATTTAATTTGGGACATCTTACAGTTTTAGAGTTGTAGTCCATTATGATTGCGGTGGCAGCATGTAGTATGCAAGCGGACAAGGTTCTAGAGGAGTTGCTGAAAATTCTACCTCCAGATTAGAAGTGAAGATTATAAAGAGAGAGATACTTGGCCTGGCCTGACTTGAGCATTGGAAAGCTCAGAGCCCAACACTAGGTGACTCACTTCACCCACCAAGGCCACATCTACTCCAAAAAGGCCTTATATTCTAATACTTTCAAATAGTGCCACTTCTTATGAGTTTCTGGGTTCTATTACATTCAAACTGGAGCCAATAGACACTATAAAATAAAATAAATAAGATCACTGGCAGTTTTATGAAATATTTATTATAATCTTTTGCATGCTAGTCCTGATTATTGCCTTGACAAATGTGCTGTTGGGACGTATACACAAATCAACCTGTCTTGTCATAAATTGGCAGGTAGAGTTCATAGGGTCTATGCCTTTCAGTGATGGATGCATATATGCCCCCACCTCTGTGTATACTGCTACAGGCCTCTTACAAGCATTTATGTCTATGGCAGCAGCAGGTAAAACTACCATCAAGGGTCTCACCCAAGTAGATGTTATGTATGGGTGTCAATGAAGGATAAGTAGTGACAAAGGTAGCCATTTCACCAACGTTGATACACAGACATGAGCTGGGAACAAGTGGGTGTGACAGTGATTTTAACCTCACAGAGCTGTGTTAATTGAAAGAAAACTGGGTTGTTAAAATAACAGCTAAAGAGTCTAAATACAAAAGTAGGTTGGTTTTCTAAATGAGTGGAAGGAAATTTTCAAAGAAATTAAGGTTTTTGACTGAAAACTCCAGTGTTGTCTCTCTCCGAGTTATTGTCAAGGGAGACATGAAAAGCTATAAAATCTATTTCTCCCCCTGTTGGTTGTGTCCTAGAACTATGTCATAAGACCCTATTATTAAAGACACTGGATTCTTTGACTGAGAGGCATGAGGAAATTAAACTATGACTGAGTTTGAAATTCCCAATTTGTCGGTGTTTTTTCATACTGACAGAGGGAGCCATGAAGTTTTCTGGTTAAGAGTAGCCAGGCAATATATGCAAAAATGACTCAGTTATCATGTGCAAGACCAATAGCCTTTCAGGGGAACTTAAGACCTGCTCCACAAGAGGAAGTTCTCATCTAGTACAAATAAGCAAGGAGAAAAACTTATGGCTGAGAAGGATCCCAATAGGGAAGCAACTTCTATTGATTTACTAGATATCTGTGATATGCCTGTCAAAATGTCTTCCATACATTTTTTTTTTATGCCCATAGATTACTATTATGGTCTGCCTCAACTCATAACCCATTGGTGAAATGCTTTAGAACTGTCACTTCTATGATTGCCTAACTATTAGCCATAGGTGGAAGTCTATATTCATCCCCACCAAGCCTCAGAGATCATTGTGAAACAGGGATCATAAAGGATGCAAGAGCTGGAGAAAAGTAATTATTATGTATTAGTCTATCCTGTGATTGCAACATTCCTTCCTTCAGGGAAGCTCCTGAAGACAGAAAGGAAATTACTCAAAATAGCTTCAGGAAGTCAATGAAACTGAGCACATTTACCAGGCAGCCCTGTTGTTTTTTATAACAAAATCCCAAAGATTTGATTTTCCCACATGAAGAATCAGGAGTCAGATGCTGTGCTGAATATCCGCTAGCTCAGAGAAGCAGAGAAAGCACCCAATTGACCTTCCTCCTGACATTCCAGAAAGAAAAAAATAGTTCTCCACACTGTCTTATAAACCCTTCCAAACTTAATGTTCCTCCTTTCTACTTGTTTATATCTATCTGTCCTCCTGATTTCATCAAACTCTGTTTTTTTTCCTATTTTCACTCCCTAGTTGCTTTCTCAGCCTCTTGATCTATGTTTGCCTTTATTCAATCTGGTTTACAATAAACAGAAAACTCTCAGATTAAAGCTATGTCCTAGGACTGAACCACACCTTTCACACTGGAAAACAGGTTTTTTCATGGTGTGATCAAATATTTTTCAATACTCTTGGATTAAATGTGTGAGGTAGGGTTCTGTACCACAACTAGAGACAGATTTCTTCTGTATACAATTACTGGGTTCACAGTATAATCAAATATACTGCAACATTGTGGAACTGTGATAGGCACCCTTTTTTGGTTGAATGGGGCTTGCTCCAGTGCCACAATAGAGAAATCTATAAGGGACAGAAAGGCGAGCCACATTCCCAGAATCAGGTGCCTGTCCATAATTCTGTGACTATCAGGCACACAATGTCCCAAGCTTCTGGCATACTGGCTAGACTCCACCCCCACAGTTACCTAACTATAGCCTGGTATGCTCCTCCCCACAGTTACCTGGCAACAGCAAGATAGCCCAGCCCACTATACGAGGGCCTGCTTGGCCCCTCCTCACTCTCTTAAACTGTCACCTTTCTTACTCTCTAGCCCCCTTTCTCTCTTTCCCTTCTCCCCTCTCTCCACCTGGCTATGGCTGGTCTCTCTCTCTTGCTACATTCTCTCTTTTCCTTTGCCTTTCTATAATAAAGCTCTAAACCATAGACTGTCTCTGATCATCAATATCTGCCATGCTTGAACAATGGGATGGGGTCTCACCTAACGTGAGCTGTGTCTACCATCTTGCCAGAATGCCATTCTGTGCTGCAGCCATGGACCTGACCAAGGACTCCTGCCCACATGGAAACTGTCCAGCACTCCCTCTCCCCCTGCTCTCTCCTCCCTTCATTCCCGGGGGATGAGTGCCACCACAGGGCCCCTATTCTGTTCTCAGCTCCTCCACCATATCCAGCATGGAATGCCAGAGACTGATAACCTGGTACCTGAGACTGCGCCTTGTCCACCACCCACCGTGTGGGGTCAGTGGCTTAACACAGCCAGATGCACACCTGGGAATATGTGCAAAGCGTGTCCCACACAACATGCCACTTTGCTCAAGACTATATCAATAGAAAGACTGCTTGCTCTAAGTCACCCTCAGAGAAACCAAGCTGCAATGAGGATTCTAAGACAAACTGAACTACAAAGAAGACTCTTAAACCAGATGAGTTTTGTCAAGCCCAAACCAGCTGAGGTCCTGAAAGAGATGTAGGCCAGTAGAACCACTTGGAAAGAACACTCAGAACGTGTTAATCTTCCTGAAGACTGTAGTATATTCCAGGTTCCCAGATTTTATGAGCTGTCATCGATACTGAGGTGAATTTGGTGACACAGTTTTATTACTGAGTCAGTTTTGCTTCTTCTGCAAATAACTCTCATCCATATTCCTATAAATAACTTCAATAAATCTCATTGGTTCACCAAATTGGATTTTGGTGGTATTCATACCTTGGTATTTCAGAGTCACTTATCTTGTCTTAAGTGACTAGATGTATTATTTATGTCTTCTCTTGAAAGATCTTGTCATACAACAGGCAGCAAGCCACAGCATATAGACCAATTTTACTCTCCACATCTATACCTCACTCAAAACTATTTCATGCAGTATTGGGCACTCCTGAAATGAAAATATACCTTGTCAGTATTTAAGCTTGTAGCAAATCACTGAAGTCTGAAGATAAAGCACAGGCAAAGGCCAGTCTTAAGAGTAATTAATCTTTTCTATTCATAATTAGATGCCTCGGGACCTAGTGCAGACCCATACAGGCTCCCACATTGTTATTTCAGTCTCCATGAGACCCTATGAGCTCTGTTATTTGTTTTATGTATATGAGTGCTCCATCTGCATGTGCTCATGACAGAAGAGGACATCAGGTCACCTGTTAGATGGTTATGAGTCACCATGTGATTGCTGGGAATTGAACTCAGGGAGTCCAGAAAAGCAGAAGGTGCTTTTAACCACTGAGCCATCTCTCCAGCCCCTACACTATTTTCTTTATATAGTCCTTTTTTTTTTTTTTTTTTTTTTTTTTTTTTTTTTTTTTTTTTTTTTTTTTTTTTTTTTTTTTTTTTTTTTTTTTTTTTTTTTTTTTTTTTTTTGATGGACATCTAGGATGTTTCAGTTTCTGGTTATTATGAATGAAGCACCTATGAACATTGTTGAGAAAGTGTACTTACAGTAAAATGGAGCATCTTTTGGACATATACAAAAAGAATATAGCTGGATCTTGAGGTAAATAGATTCCTGTGTCTATTTCCCATAGCAGCTTCAAAAACACAGTGTCAAATTTTGGTGAGGTATTATAATAATGTAAAAGCACTTAGAAGGAAGAGTTTAAGACTTCATATATGTGGAATCAACTTATTCTCCTAGGGATGGAGAGGCACTGGGGCCCATACTCAAGAGAATTGGTAGCAGCTTTATGAGTAGTCCTGGCTACTGACCTGTGTATGAAAATATTAAGATATTGTATATCCACCATCAGAGATACAATGTGTGTGTACACTAGTATCTGTGACTTAAGAGTATGTAGCCAGCAGGAGACATAAGTTATAATTATATAGAACACCATGAATGATTTCATGGAAAGTGTTAGTTGAAAGAATTAGACTTATGGCAATGCATATTCATGAATTAATTAAAGTGAACTATATAATTTTAAATGTATTGTTGTCAAAAAGAAAAGGAACATTAAAAAGCAAGACTGTTATTAGACAAATTATAAGTGTAATTGCTTCAAGAAGGCAGCAAGTCAGATGTGATAGAAACACAATGTCTATAACAAGAAGATGTTGAAACAAACAGTGCTTTCACTTTTTAATAATTTAACTGTACAAGAGAGAGAACTATTTTCAGAAGGAATTGTTGCTCATGTCATGGTGATGCTTTTGGTCCATGGAGACTGACTGTTTATCATGAATGCATTATTGTGTTGGAAGTCTGGCTCTTTCAGCTTGTTCTCTATTCGCTTTTCTAAGAGAAGAAGTTCTGCTGTGCTCCTATACAAGAGTTGTCATGGGAGAAAACTATATCCCATTCTCTCATTGAATAAGAGGTACGCTATATAGAAGTTTTTTGTACCCATATTGGTTGCATACTTTCTAGGCTCTAAACATTTAGACTGTCTCAGGACTAACCAATACCTTAATACTGCTTCTCATTCTGCTTCTTTTCTGCCTTCTTATGTTTAGATTTTATAGTTCCTATATGGCTACGAAGCATAGGCCTGCAAGAAGTATACCCCAAAAGGCTGTGGGAATTTGAAAGCGTGGAGCTAGCATGGTAACTACCTGTCAATGGGAATTCAGCAAGTCAGGTGGAGAGATTTTTGAGCTCTGGGTTAGAGAATCTGCCAGCATAGTGTGGGTTGCTTTATTTTTTGTTCTTTTAATACTTCATGCAACATTAATTGGTTGATATGATTTTTATACATTTATACATTGACTTTTTACCTATCAGGGATAGGACTGATGAGTAAATTCACAATTTATGTAATGGATGTTTCATGAGGTTTTTGTCTTTTAATCTCTATGTGTGGTAGATTATGTTTATTGATTTATATATGTAGAACTGTCTCTGCCTTTTTGGGATGAAACCAACAAGACCATGGTGAATCATCTTTTTTGATATGTTCTTGAGGAATTTGGTTAGGAAGTATTTTATTGAGGTTTTTAGCTCCTATGCTCATAGAATTTTTTCTCTATAATTTTCCTTTATATAGAGTCTTTGTCATATCTAGGATTAGGGTAGCCATAATGTTGAAGAAAAAAATAGAAAATGTTTCTTCTGTTTTAAGAATAATTTGAAGAACATTGACATTAGTTCTTTGAAGGTCTGGTAGAATTCTGCCATGACTCTGGAATTTTTTTCAGTTGTAAGACCCTTACTTGTTGCTTCTATTTCACTAGATGTTATGGGTCTCTATAATTACTTTGTTTTCTTATAATTGTGGTAGGTTGTATACATCAGTAACTTCATCTATTTCATTTAGGTCTTCCATTTTGGTAAAATACAGATATTTACAGTATGTCCTTATACACTAAACTACTCCATTCTATGTTAACATATCTCCTCTTTTATTTATTACTTTAGTAATTTAAATATTTTCTTTCAAACTTATGGTTAATTTGGCTAAGTGTTCGTCAATGTTGCTGGTTTTTCTCAAAGAACCAACTGTTGGTTTGGTTGAATATTTGTATTGTTTTTTGAGCTTTCTTTTTACTTCATTAATTTTAGTCCTGTGTTATATTATTTCTACTCATTTACACATTTTTGGTATTAATTCATATTTTTAGAGCGCTTAACTGTGTCATTGAGCTACTAATATCAAATATATCCAGTGTCCTATTTAGGCACTTAGGGCTAAAATTTTGCCTATTATAACTGACATCATTGTGAAAACAACCATCTTGGCACATCCACAACAATGTTTGGGTTTGGTGACAGAATATGGGATGGGTCCCCAGATGGACCAGGCTCTGGATGGACTTTCCTTCAGTCTCTAGCCACACTTTGTCATTGTATTGCCTCCCATGAGTATTTTGTTCCCCCTTTTAAGAAGAACCGAAAAACCCAAAATTTGGTTTTCCTTCTTGAGCTTCATGTGGTCTGTGAATTGTATTTTGGGTATTCTGAGCTTTTGGGCTACTATCCACTTATCAGTGAGTGCATACCATGTGTGTTCTTTTGTGACTGGGTTGCTGACAGGAGCCTGATATAGCTGTCTTCTGAGAAGCGTTGCCAGAGCCTGACAAGTACAGAGGTAGATACTCGCAGCTAACCATTGGACTGAGCACAAGGACCCGAATGGAGGAGTTAGAGAAAGGACTGAAGGGGCTGAAGGGGTTTGCAACCCCATAGGAAAAATAAAAGTATCAACCAACCAGACACTCCAGAGCTTCCAGGGACTAAACCACCAACCAAAGAGTACACATGGAGGGACCCATGGCTCCAGTTGCATATGTAGCAGAGGATAGCTGAATCAGGCACCAATAGAAGAGTCCCTTGCTCCTGTGAAGGTTCAATGCCCCATGGTGAGAGTGGATGGGTGGGTGGGGAAACACCCTCATAGAAGAAGGGGGAGGAGGAAATAGAATAGGTGGTGTCAGGCAGGTAGGGGCAGGAAAGTGGATAATATTTGAAAGGGGATAACATTTGAAATGTAAATTAAGAAAGTATCCATTAAAAAAGAAACACACAAATAAAAACAAAAACAACAAAAGAAGAAAACAATCATCTTATGAAAATCAATATACAGAATCAATGCAGTCCCCATGAGAATTTTAAAAAACTACTTCATAGAACACACACACAAATGAACACAAAGCAGGATAGCTAAAACAATCCTGAATAATTAAAGTACTGCTGGAAATTTTATCACCATTGTATTACAGATCAAAAGTAACAAGACAGCATGGTATGGAATAAAAGGAGAGATACAATTGAAGACACAGACATACTTCCACAAACCTGATTTTTTTTATTAGATATTTTCTTTAGTTACATTTCAAATGTTATCCCAAAAGTTCTCTATACCCTTCCCCCGCCCTGCTCCCCTACCTTCCCACTCCCACTTCTTGGCCCTGGCGTTCCCCTTTACTGGGGCATATAAAGTGTGTAAGACCAAGGGGCCTCTCTTCCCAATAATGGCTGACTAGGTCATCTTCTGCTATATATGCATCTAGAGACACGAGCTCTGGGGGGTACTGGTTAGTTCATATTGTTCTACCTATAGGGTTGCAGACTCCTTCAGTTCCTTGGTTACTTTCTCTAGCTCCTCCATTGGGGGACCCTGTGTTCCATCCTATAGATGACTATGAGCATCCACTTCTGTATTTGCCAGGCACTGGCATAGCCTCACTTGAGATAGCTATATCAGGGTCCTTTCAGCAAAATCTTGCTGGCATATGCAATAGAGTCTGGGTTTGGTGGCTAATTATGGGATGGTTCCCATGGTAGGGTAGTCTCTGGATGGTCCATCCTTTCATCTTAGCTCCAAATTTTGTCTCTGTAACTTCTTCCATGGGTGTTTTGTTCCTATTCTAAGGAGGAATGAAGTATCCAGTACTACTCAGCTATTAAAAACAATGAATTTATGAAATTCTTGGGCAAATGGATATATCTGGAGGATATCATCTTAGTGAGGTAACCCAATCACAAAAGAAGTCACTTGATATGCACTCACTGATAAGTGGATATTAGCCCAGAAACTTGGAATACCCAAGATACAATTTGCAAAACACAATAAAATCAAGAAGAAGGAAAACCTGATTTTCTAAAAAAACAAAAACAAATAAACCACAACAACAACAATAACAAAAAAACCCTAATAATACACACTGGAGAAAGACAGCATTTTCAACAAATAGTCAAACTAGTTGGCTGCATGTAGAAGAGTGAAAATAGATGCATATTTGTCACCCTTCTCAAAACCCAACTGATAGTAAATAAAAGAACTCAATATCACCTTTAATATTGTAGAAAAGAAAGTGGGCAAATAGGGTTAAACTCATTGGCATAATAAAGGACCTTCTGAACTTAGTACCAATAGCACAGGAACTAAAAAACGGCAATAAATAAAAGGGACTTCAAGAAACTGAAAAGATTCTGCATGCAATGAAACTGTCATTCACTCAATTAGAGAATTGTATGAATAATAAAACTCTTTAGCAATTATTCATCTGATAAGTGGTTATTAACTATAATATATGATGAATTAAAAAACAATTAAACCAAATAAAAAATGAGGCATAGACCTAAACACTTTTCAACTGATAAAAGACAGATGTTTGAAAAACACTTAAAGAAATATTCAATGCATTCATGGCTAATATACAACAACCATCAAGAAAATGTGTATTTCAAATTACTTTGAGATTTCATCATTCATAATAGACGAGATTAATTTAAAATATGGGCCAGGAGAGACCTGTTCTCCCAGAATTGTCTTTAATCCTAGGTTCCGAGGTGAGACATCCATTTTCTCTCCAATAACTGTGTATAGTAGGGCTGGCCAGGAGCACACAGAGTGCATGGTCATCTGGGACAGGATCCTTTCATTCTGCCATCTGCACCTAAGAGCTGAGGCTGTTCCACATCCCACTGTGCATGGGTTCTCCCCCAGGAGAGACCTGTTCTCCCAGAAGTGTTTTCACTCCTAGACTCAGAGATGAGACAGCCACTTTCTCTCCACTAACTGTGTGCAGTGGGGTCAGCCAGGAATAAGATCAATGGAGCAGCTGGGACAGGATCCATCCTTCTGGTCCACCATCTGCACCCAGAGCTTGGGCTATTCCAGAGCCCTCTGTACACAACTTTGGCCAGGAGTTAGCTGGTCTCCTAGGAGTGCTGACACAGGCTTACAGACCCACAGGAGGAACAAGCTCCAGTCAGAGAGAGCAAGAACATCTAACATCTAGTTAACCAGAGTTAACTAGATGGCAAAAGGCAAATGCAAGAATCTTACGAACAGAAACCAAGGTTACTTGGCACTATCAGAATGCAGTTCTTCTACCACAGCAAGTTCTGAAATCCCCAACACACCAGAAAAGCAAGATGTGTATTTAAATTCATATCTCATGATGCTGACAGAGGATTTTAAGAAGGACATTAATAATTCCTTTAAGGAAATACAGGAAAACACAGGTAAACAGGTAGAAAGCCCTTAAAGAGGAAACAAAAATCCCTTAAAGAATTACAGGAGAATACCAGTAAATAGGTAGAAGCAGATAAAGATGAAACACAAAATTCCTTAAAGAATTTCAGGAAAACACATCCAAGCAGGTGAAGGAATTGAATAAAATCATCCAGGATCTAAAAATGAAAGTAGAAACAATAAAGAAATCTCAAAGGGAGACAACTCTGGATATATTAGAACCTAGGAAAGATATCAGGAATCATAGATGCAAGCACCACCAACAGAAAACAAGAGATGGAAGAGAGAATCTCAGGGGCAGAAGATACTATAGAAAACAATGAAACAATAATAAAAAATGAAAATTGTGAAAAGATCCTAACTCAAAAAATTCAGGAAATTCAGGATGCAATGAGAAGCCCAAACCTAAGGATAATAGGTATAGAAGAGAATGGAGATTCCCAACTTAAAGGGCCATTAAATATCTTCAACACACTTAAAGAAGAAAACTTCCCTAACCTAAAGAAAGAGATGCCAATGAACATACAAGAAACCTATACAACAGCAAAAAGATTGGATTAGAAAAGAAATTCCTCCTGTCACATAATAATCAAAGCACCAAATGCACAAAACAAAGAAAGACTATTAAGCAGTAAGAGGAAAAATGTCAAGGAACATATAAAGACAGACCTATTAGTATTACACCAGATTTCTCCCCAGAAACTATGAAAGCCAGAGGATCCTGGACAAATGTCATACAGACCCTAAGAGAACACAAATGCCAGCCCAGGCTACTATATCCAGCAAAACTCTCAATAACCATAGATGGAGAAACCAAGATATTCTATCACAAAAATAAATTTACACAAAATCTCTCCACAAATCCAGACCTTCAAAGGATAATAAACAAAAATACAATACAAGGAGGGAAACTATACCATAGAAAAAGCAAGAAAAGAATCTTTATTTTTTACCAAACCAAAAAGAAGATAACCACAAAAAACCATAATTCTTCCACCTCTAACAACAAAAATAACAGAAAGCAACAATCTTTTTTCCTTAATATCTTTAATTTCAATGGACTCAATTCCCCAATAAAAAGACATAGACTAACATGTTATGGAGACATAAACAAAACCCAACATTTTGCTGCATAGAGGAAACCCAGCTCAGTGACAGAGACAGACACTACCTCAGAGTAAAAGATTGGAAAACAATTCACCAAGCAAATTATCCTAAGATACAAGCTGGAGTAGCCATTCTAATATTGAGTAAAATAAACATCCAAATTAAAATTATCAAAAAAGATAAAGAAGAACACTTCATACTCATCAAAGGAAAAATTTACCAAGAAGAACTCTCCATTCTGAATATCTATGCTCCTAATGCAAGGGTACCCACATTTATAAAGAAACTTTACTAAAAGTCAAAGCACACATTGTAGCACATACAATAATAGTTGGAGACTTCAACATCCCAGTTTCTTCAATGGACAGGCTATGGAAACAGAAACTAAAGAAAGACACTGTGAAACTAAGAGAAGTTATGAAACAAATGAATTTAACAGATACCTATAGACCCTGTTATCCTGAAATAAAAGAATATACCTTCTTCTGAGCACATCATGGTACCTTCACCAAAATTGAACATATAATTAGCTACAAAAAAAGGCCTCAACATATACAAGAAGATTGAAATAATCCCATGCATACTATCAGATCACCACAGTCTAAGGCTGCTCTTCAGTAACAAAATAATAGAAAATCCTCATACACATGGAAGCTGAACAATACTCTACTCGATGATAATTTGGTCAAGCAAGAAAAAAAGAAAGAAAGACTTTTTAGAGTTTAATGAAAATGAACCCACAAAATCCAAACCTACTGGACACAATGTAAGTAGTCATAAGAGGAAAATTCATAGCTCTGAGTGCCTCCAGAAAGAAAATGGAAAGAGTATACACTAGCAGCTTGACAGCACATCTGAAAGTGCTAGAACAAAATGAAGTAAATTCACCCAAGAGGAGTAGACAGAAGAAAATAATCAAACTCAGGGCTGAAATCAACCAAGGAGAAAGGAAAAGAACTATACAAGGAATCAACTAAATCAGGAGCTGGTTCTTTGAGAAAATCAACAAAATAGATAAAACCTTAGCCACACTAAGTAGAAGGCACAGGGATATTATCTTCATTAACAAAATCAGAAATGAAATGGGAGACATAACAACAGAAACAAAGGGAATAAAAAAATAATAATCAAATCCTACTACAAAAGCCTATACTCAACAAAAAGTGGAAAATCTGGATGAAATGTATAATTTTCTAGACAGATACTAGGTACCAAAGTTAAATCAGAATCAGATAAACAATCTAAACAATCCTATATCACCTAAATAAGTAGAAGCAGTCATTAATCGCTCCCAACCAAAAAAAGCTCAGTACCAGAAGGGTTTAACACAGAATTCTATCAGACCTTCAAAGAAGACCTAATTCCAATTCTCCTCAATATATTCCACAAAATAGTACTAGTAGGTACTCTACCCAATTCATTCTATGAAGCCACAACTACTCTGACACCTAAACCACACAAAGACCCAACAAAAAAGAGAACTTCAGACCAATTTCCCTTATGAATATCGATGCAAATATACTCAATAAAATTCTCACAAACTGAATCTAAGAAATCATCAAAATAATCATCCATCATGATCAAGTAGGCTTCATCCCAGGGAAGCAGGGATGGTTCAATAGACAGAACTCCATCAGCATAATCTACTATATAAACAAACTCACAGAAAAAAAAAACCCACACGATTTTCTCATTATATGCTGTGAAAGCATTTTACAAAATCCAACTCCCTTTAATGATAAAAGTCTTGGAAAGTTCTGGAATTCAAGGCACATGCATAAACACAGTAAAAAAATATATACAGCAAATCAGTAGTCAACATCAAACTAAATGGAGAGAAACTTTAAGCAATCCCACTAAAATTAGGGACAAGACAAGTCTGCCCTCTCTCTCTCTACCTATTCAGTATAGTACTTGAAGTCCTAGACAGAGCAATTAGACAACAAAAGGAGATCAAAGGGATACAAATTGTAAAGAAAGAAGTCAAAATATCATTATTTGTAGATGATATGGTAATATGGTAAAGTGACCCAAAAATTCTACCCGAGAATCCTAAACCTGATAAAAATCTTCAACACAGTAGCTGGACATAAAATTAACTCAAACAATTCAGTGGCCTTCCTCTACAAAACGGATAAATAGGATGTGAAAGAAATTAGGGAAACAACACCCTTCACAATAGTCACAAAGATTATATAAAATACCTTGGTCTGATTCTGACTAAGAAATATCTGTATGACAAGAACTTCAAGTCTCTGAAGAATGATACTGACATTCTCAGAAGATGGAAAGATCTCCCATGCTCATAGATTGGCAGGATTAATATAGTAAAAATGGCCATCTTACCAAAAGCAATATACAGATTCTATGCAATCCCCATCATAATTTCAACTCAATTCCTTACAGACTTAGAAAGAGCAATTTGCAAATTCATCTGGAGAAACAAAAAACCTAGGATAGCGAAAACTATTCTCAACAATAAAAGAACTTCTGGTGGAATCACCATTCCTGACCTAAGCTGTACTACAGAACAATAATGATAAAAACTGCACGGTATTGGTACAAGGAGAGGAAGGTAGGACAATGGAATAGAATTTAAAAACCCAGAAATGAACCCACACACCTATGGTCACTTAATCTTTGACAAAGGAGTTAAAACCATCCAGTGGAAAAAAAGACAGCATTTTCAACAAATGGTGCTGGCTTAACTGGCGATTAGCATGTAGAAGAATGAAAATTGATTCATTCTTATCTCCTTGTACAAAGCTCAAGCCCAAGTGGATCAAGGAACACCACATAAAACCAGAGACAATGAGACTTATAGAGGAGAAAGTGGGGAACAGCATTGAAGATATGGGCACAGGGCAAAATTTCCTGAACAGAACAATAATAGCCTATGCTCTAAGATCAAGAATCTGCAAATGGGATCTCATAAAATTGTAAAGCTCCTGTCAATAAGATAAAAATGCAATCAATAGATTGGGAAAAGATCTTTACCAATCCTATATCCAATAGAGAGCTAATATCCAATATATAAAGAGAAATCAAGAAATTCGACTCCAAAGAACCAAATAATCCTATCAAAAATTGAATTCAGATCTAAACAAAGAATTCAAAACTGTGGAATAAAGAATTGCTGAGAAGCATCTAAAGAAATGTTCAACATCCCTAGTAACCAGGGAAATGCAAATCAAAACAACCCTGAGACACATTATATACTCAAAAAACTCTATAGTTTGCTCATCCATGTTCATTGCTGTACAATTGCCAGAAGGTGGAAATAGTTTAGATATTCATCGGTCAATGAAAACATTTGAAAATATATAGTGCAGTTACATGAACAGAACATTAATCAGTTGTTAAGAAAAATGAAATTATAATATTTGTAGGTAAATGGATGACATTAGAAACATTTATCCAGAGTCTGGTAACTCAGAACCACAAAAAATATTGCATTAAAAATTAATCTTAAAGACATACTAATACAATATTGGTACAAATGACATAGAAGTGTTTTTGATTAGATTTCAAACTCACCCATGAAATGACACTGCTGAAGTGGCCAAGAACGTCAGACTAGATGTGCCCTGTGGAATACCTTCTACTATAACTCTGCTAAGGGAACTCGGAAATAAAATTACTCTTAATGACATACTGCTAAACTCATAGATTGCTGTATATATTTTCACACATTTTGTGCTGTTATTCTTCTTTAAAATGACAGTTACAGGTATCAATAAATAGAATATTAACAAATAAGAATGTCAGCCTTCTAGAAATAACATATCCATCTACTGTAAAACAAATCCTACCTTTTCAGAGTCTGTTCCTGGACACCCCCAGTTGTACAAATAGTACTATAAGTTGCAATCTCCTGTACCAAACTTAACCCTTCTCAGAGAAGTTCTTTCTTGAAGTAGGTGGGAATTAGAGACCTACAGCAGAGAGACAGAGGGAGAGGGAGAGACAGACAGAGACAGAGACAGAGAGACAGAGACAGCGAGCTTTTGTAGCACTCAATCTTAAGTGGGGTGTCTTCATCAAACCTTTCCTCTCAAGGTTCAGGGATCTAATTGGAAGAAGAGAGAGAAATATTGTAAAAGCAAAAATGTGGTAGTAGACTTCAAGGAAATAGTTTCTTCCACGCGTAACAGGGCCCATGGAACACATAGGAACCCAAGCAAACTGTTATAACGAACGAGCAGAAAACATACAGCTTCAAGCCAAATAAAATCCTAGCCATGAAAAAGAAAGTAGATTAAAAAGTCCTATCTTAATTAAGAAGCTACTTGCAAATGATACCTCCTGGAAAATGTAAGATCTTTTTCGTTTTTCCTATGTAGTATCACTGAGCGTATCAATAATGCTATAGTTCAAGTCTCATGGCCAGGAATTAGCCATGTTATATTTTGTTTCTATATTGAATTTTTTGTTGTGTTCTGTCTTTTTGTCTCTCTCTGTGTCTCTCTGTGTCTCTCTCTCTCTCTGTCTGTCTCTTTCTGTGTGTCTGTCTCTCTGTCTCTGTCTCTCTCTCTCTCTCTCTCCCTCTCTCCAGAAAAAGAAAGAGACCACATGAAGTTGGATGGGTAGGAGGAACTGGGAGAAGTAGGGGGAGGGGCACACATAATCAAAATACATTGCATGAAAACATTTTTAAATAAAAAAACAAAATAAAATTTAAACAGTATATTTTAGGGAAAATGTTCATCTCATACTAAGTATCCTTGTAAGCTCAGTTTCTTAGGTCATAATGACCCTGTAAAGTGACCTGAGGATTGCTCATTTCTTTATTCTGTTCTCTGAAATATTTTGCAAGTATGTAGTTTGTTTTTTCCAATGATTAAGAGAAGTTAAGAACATATTTAACCTATCCTCACATTTTTTTCTTTCTAGTCTTAAATAACAAATTGAATTGCCTTAGTAATTATAGGATTATGTATTTTTGAAAAATTTCCTCCATCATTTCTGATATTCTAGTAATCATTGTAGTCCATTTTAAACTCAAAATTAATTTTATAAATATTGCATTTTACATTCTTGTAGTGTTTGTGAGGTCTGAGAATGAAGATATTTTGCTCTTAATACTAATGATAAGAATATTAAACTTTGAACAACTGTTTTTCTTTTTCAAAATATAAATTACAGCTTTATTTACTATTTAATTAACACCTGTCCCTATTTTCCTTACTTTTTCATCTTTTTCTAAAAGGAAATGTATATCATAAATCATGAATTATCAGGTTAATCAAATGCATGTGTATAGAGTGTTCTTAAGGACAATATTAGTTGAATTTCTTAGGTTTTATTTGACAAACTAATGTCTTACTTCATTTATGACTCATCCTTTCAGCTATGATGGATGTTATGTTGCTTAGTTTTAACATCTCAGTGTTAAACTTTCAGTGGAAGAATTTCTACTCCCATGTGAATTCCAAATTCTATTTAGAACAGAACCTGATCATTTGAATGATCAAAGTCACTATCCAAATACAGAGATTTAAAGATTTTATATGATTGTACCCACTTCTTGAAGTTTACACCAAAATTGAAGTCAACATGTTCTAATTTCTTGTTGAACATTGATTCTTTTAGGTATAAGAAACTGCTTAAAACATATTAACTTGAGAGTCTCAGTGAGTATAGAGCCTTATTTGGTAATTGGCATATTTTGATAAATGAGACTTCTCCATTTGACCATGTCCTTTGTCATTTTTATTTGGAATTTTTAATTTAAACAATTTAAAAGAGCTTCATAAAAATCACCATGCCTGATCATTACCATATCAGATTGGAGCTCTGATCCTAGAGTCTCACAGAATGATTCTCTCTTCTTCTAGTAGTGCTGTTTGCTCTGTATGGTGTTCTAATATGAGCAACACTGCAGCAGTTTTACATTTGGACTATATTTGTCTTAATGCTTTAGTTCCTCTTGTTAGTATAACTTCTATTCCCCATGAATTATACGTTCTCCATAAACAATACAAAAGTTCCCTTGCCTTTTGTTTTATTTATTGCTTGTTTAATGTAGTATGGAAGTTCTTATTAGAGTCAGCAGGGTCGTAGCTTAAGCTGGGGACACTGTACCACTGCTGTGCACTTTCTCTTTCCCCAATCCTGTTTCCTTCTCTCTCTCTCTCAGTGTCTCTATGTCTCTGTATCTCTGTGTCTCTCTATCTCTCTGTCTTCTTAGCATTGTCTAGCATTACCGAATATCTGAGGTTTTTTTTTTTCCTGTTTGTTTTGGTATTTTGCACTTTTCACTTTACTGGTTAAAGATTAAAATAGCTTGAGTGTTTGGGATCCCATGAAAACAATACTTACTGTCACAGAGGTATGTGGTACTTGTTCATATTGTTGTTCCTCCTATAGGGATGCTAACTACCTAAGCCCTTTGAGCCCTTTCTTTGGCTCCTTCATTGGGCACCCTGTGCTCAGCCCAATGGTAGGCTGCGAGGGTACACTTCTTTATTTGTCAGGCACTGGTGGATTCTCTCCAGTGACAGCTATAACAAGAGTCTGCCAGAAAGCACTTGTTGGCATCCACAAAAATGTCTGGGTTTGGTGATTGTATAGGGGATGAATTCACAGGTGGGGCAGTCTCTGGATGGTCATTCTTTCAGTCTCTGCTCCACACTTTGTCTCTGAAACTCATCCCATGGGTATTTTGTTCCCCCTTCTAAGAAGAATAGAAGTATTCACACTTTGGTCTTCCTTCTTCTTGACTTTCATGTGATTTGTGAATTATATCTTAGGTATTCCAAGCTTCTGGCCTAATATCTATTTATCAGTGAGTGCATATCATGTGTGTTCTTTTGTGATTGGGTTACCTCACTCAGGATGATATTTTCTGGTTCCATCCATTTGCCTAAGAATTTCATAAATTTATTGTTTTTAATAGCTGAGTAATACTCCATTGTATAAATGTACATTTTCTGTATCCATTTTTCTGTTGAGGGACATCTGCGCTCTTTCCAGCTCCTGGCTATTATAGCATTCTACTATCTTTTTTATTCTCTTTTATCCAAATGAATTCATAATATTTAATGATCTCCTTATTTATGTTTCTGAAGCCATAGGAAAATGAACATGAAAGTGTACAGTATGAGAGGTGCCATTATGAAAAGAACTACCATGTAGGCTCACCTCTATTTGCAGATTGACTTTTCTGTTCCATCTCTCTAACTTCTGCTTGAACCCACTTTACATATGAGCCTGATCCTTTTCCCCCAGAATTGTTGCTAAAGCATAAGTTTTCTCTTCTACTTGTGAGCATAACTGTAGAAATTCAGTCTCTGCACTGACATTGTTATTACTTTATGGCAAAATAAGGCCCATGTTTAGATTTATATGTTACATAGGTGTAAATGCCCATAAGACTGGGTGTTCTCTATCTATTCCTAATACTTTCGTAAATATATAGGACTCTAAGCCCAGTATATTTTCCAGTCTTCTAAAACAACTACCTTGGTGTCTTTTCTGAATTATTTAATATAGGAATGCCAAATATAGAACCTGACCATTCCCTTCTTTTACTATAACTCAATTACTATTATACAACTAAACTAGTTTGCATGCTTATAAGCCTTATTTAGCATTTATATTAATGTGATAAAATACATGACCAAAAGCAGCGTGGGAGAAAAGGCTTCCTCTTAGAACTATCAGTCACATTTTATCATCTAAGGAAGTCAGGCCAGGAGTCCTAGGCAGGAACCTGAAGGCAGGAGTATCAGAGAAGTGCTGTTTACTGGCTATCTCCCTATAACCTTCTCAGACAGCTTTCCTGTGATATCCAAGAATATTTTCCTAGAGGAAGTATTACCCACAGTGGGCTGGATGCTTCTATACCAATCATTAGTAAGAAAGTCCCCCAAAGGTATATCCACAAGCCAATCTGGCAGGGGCAATTTTTCAATTGCATTTCCCTCTTCACAAATAATGGTAACTTATGTCAAATTGACAAAAAACTAATCAGAAAAATCAACCCCTTTTAAATCTGACACAAACACATTACTCATACTATATAACCTTTACTTTCTTGTTCATTACCAACATATATTAATATCACAATACAAAACATTTCAACTTTTCAAAGTCCCACAGTCTTTAAAAATTCAAACACTTTATAATATTCAAGTCTTTTTCAAAGTTCAAAGCCTGTCTAAAATATCTAAATCCTCTAAGATGTCCTTTAATTTGGAAATTCCAAAGTCTTATAAAATTCCTGAGTCTTTTTTCAGTGGGCTCCTGTGAAATAAAAACTAAGGACATGAATTCTTATTAGAGGAGGCAGTAGTCAGAGTGTGATCACACACAAATCAAAGTGAAACTAAAATTCAAAAGTGTAAAAAACTCAATGCTTGTCATCTAGTGCTCTTCCCCTTTATCAGGACCCTGTGGGTCCAGTGTCACTTCTCTGACTCTGCTCGCTACTGTACACACATTCTCACTGGCTGCCTCCACTGGGTACCTCCACTCCACAGCTTCTGTTGTCTTCTGCAGTCATCCCATGGTTCTAGCGTCTCTAAAATGCTAAGGTCTCCCCTGCAACTGAGCTGTGCCACCAACAATAGCCTCTTTTCAAGGATTCTGAGCCTACCACATGGTGCCAAGTCTCTCTATGATTGGTGCAGGGCCATGGTGTGTGGGAAAGAGGGGAACGGGAGAGAGCCCGTGTCCCACCAGAGTTCTGGTGCTCTGGGTGGGCAGACTCTCAGATGCTTTCCACGAAGCCCCATGTGGGCATTTGGCTGTGTTAAGCCATGGATCCCACACGGCAGGTGGTGGACAAGGGGCAGCCCCAGGTACCAGGTTCCCAGTCTCCAGCATCCCACGCTGGATATGACAGAGAGAAGAGAATAGGGGCCCTGGGGTGGCACTTGGTCCCAGAGATAAGGGAAGAGGGCAGGGGGAGAGGTGGGCACTGGGTGGTTCCTATGCAGGCGAGAGTCCTTAATCTGGCCCGTGGCTACAGCGTAGGAAGGCCTTCTGGTGGGATGTTAGACTTGACTCATTATGAGAAAGCCTATCCCATTGTTCAAGCACGGTGGGTGGGCCTTGATGGTCAGAGACAGTTGGTCTATGGTTTTAGAGCTTTATTGTAGAAAGGCAGGGGGAGGAGAGAAGGTAGAAAGAGAGTGTGAGAGGCCAGCCATGGCCACATGGAGAGAAAGGGAGGAGAGAGGGAGAGAAGAAAGGCTAGAGAGTAAGAGAGGTAAAAGCTTAGAGAGAGAGTGGTGGGAAGAGAAAGAGAAAGAGAAAAGGAGAGTAGGAGAGTAAGAAAGCTCAAAGAGAGTGAGGAGGGGCTAAGCATGTTATCATGCTGTTGCTAGGTAGGGGAGTCTAGCTAGAATGCCAGAAGCTTGGGGCATTGTCAACATGACTGCAAGCCACATGCCTGTCTTGTGGGGGCTGTTGGGTGGTAACTTTGACAGGAGCTAGGGGTCCAGGAGACATAATTGAAACCTTCCATCCCATGTAGGTGGAAATTACCACCCACGGGTCCCACCAGAGTTCAAGACCTCAGCTTGACTGGAGACTAGGCTGTCTATGCATAGCCTATTGCCACACAATTTCGGAGTTCTATTTCAACTATGGCAGCATCTTCAGTAATGTCCTTTGCTGACCTTTTAGAGGCCAAGCTTCTACTGCTTTCTGTGGCCCTTTTAAGCTTCCATAACTAGTAATACATTTTTTTTCTTACCCATTACCAAGTTTGGCTGCCAAAATGAGGTATCACGTTTGCCACCTCTGGGCCATAGCTACTCTATGCTGACCCTGAGGAAAATCTCCAGAAGATATTGCCTCAATGATGTTGGAGTCTTGTTCATCATGGCCAAGTCTTCAGCCTTAGCTGACCAAGTCTAATTCAAAATACTGAATAATCTTAAAAGTCTTCATGGAACAATTTCCAATTTCCCTCTGAAACTTCACAAGCTGGGTGTGAAATATCTGAACATTCTCAGGTTTAACTTCTTAGTTCTCCAAACAACTCACTAAGCATTAAACACTCAATAGTTTTTTTTTTTTTTTCTCCCAAATTCCAAAGTCCTTTTAAAATACTACATAAAATATATTCAGGTCTACCATCGCAATACCATAATATTCTGGTACCAATTTCACATATAGTTAGAGTTTCATGTTTTTATGAAGAGACTGACTTTATTATTTTAAATGTTTGGTATCATTTTATTAATTATAATTGAGTATATAAAAACCCCCTATCCCATCCCTCCTCCCCTTGCTCACCCATCTGCCCACTCCCATTTCCCTGTCCTGGCATTCCCCTACACTGGGGCATGGAGCCTTCCTAGGACCAAGGGCCCCTCTTCTCACTGATACCTGACAAGGCCATCCTCTGCTACATATGCAACTGAAGCCATGGGTCCCTCCATGTGTACTTTTTGGTTGGTGGTTTAGTCCCTGGGAGCTTTCAGGGTACAGGTTGGTTCATATTGTTGTTGCAGCCTCCTGTGGGGATGCAAGCTCCTTCAGCTCCTTGGGTCTTTTCTCTAGCCCTTCAATGGGGACCTTGTGCTCATTCCAATTGTTGGCTGAGAGCATCAACCTCTGTATTTGTCAGGCACTGGCAGAGCCTCTCAGGAAATGTCAGCAAGCATTTGTTGGCATTCAAAATAGTGTCTGGGTTTGGTGACTGTGTATGGGATGGATTCCAAGTTTGTTTTCTTAAGCCATCCAGGAACAATTGCCCAAAGGTGGCACCATCCACAGTAGTCTGGACCCTTCCACATCAATCATTAACTAAGAAAGGACATGGACTACATGTTTGCACTCAGGCCAGTACTCTTGGGCATTTTCATAATTGAAATCCTTCTTTTCAAAAGACTGTAGGATGTTTCAACATGCGTGCATGCCTGCATTTGTGAGTGTGTGTGTGTGTGTGTGTGTGTGTGTGTGTGTGTGTGTAACTGTATATACAGTTAAATGTTTTTATGAAGAGACAGACTTTATTATTTTCAATGTTTGGTATCATTTTATTAATTATAACTGACTATATAAAAATAAATCCAAATAATTTATTGTGTCTGGGTCTTATTATTTCCTTAACAACTGAAAAGTCTAAGAAGTGTTCAATTATAATGTAAATTTCAAAACATACATTAATTCTCTCGAAAAGATATTCCTAAAGTTGTTAAATCAGAGACTTTATAAATGCAAGAGAGTTATTATAATGTAAACTAAGATAATGGACAGTCCAATTTAATATTCAGAAAAAAAATGATGCAATAGAAGAAAATGTCATTGTGTGTAAGTGGGAGTTGTTTGTAAAGGTTCTTGTGTTATTATTCTTCAACTGTTACAATAGTATGTTGTATACAAACCATCTTAAATCCAGGTTTGGACCCAAGAAGGACATTATCTTCTGCAAGGAGCTGGTAATTTGGTATTAGCAGCTGGATGAGCATGACAGCTGTGCTGGACACTCTGCTCCTCCCACCACTATATCTTGTAAGCGGTGTAGTGGACACCAAGCCCCGCTGAGCTTCCTCATATGTTTCATATTTTATTGGACATAAGAAGGTGTTATAGAAAACAATGTGCTTGGTGAATCAATGTCTGAAAATAAGAAATCAAAAAGTAAAACTGGTTAGATAAGAAGGGTCTTCCCATATGGAATCAATAAAATGTGAATCAAATATCAAAACTAACATTCAACCGACATTTGTGTGTGTTGAGTCTCATAGCAATTTAATGTTAGAACATGAGGGACAGTGTACTGTCCTGCCTCTCACCAGAAACTTTTCTAAGTTTGGATTTTATGCCCCATGTATGATATGCCAAATGTAGAATTCAGCTTTTCCACTCAGCCTCTTTGTTTCCCCAGATAACCACTCTGAGATGAATAATTTATGAATAATTTCTTAGCTAAAATGCTTTGGCTTTTTCCCTGACTAGCTTACAGCTTCTTTAACTGGTTTAACGTATTCTGTTTTTCATATGGTTAGTTACCTCTTGTCAGGTTTATGCTACCTTCTTCCCCAAAGTTTAGGGCAAATTCTCTTTCCCCAACCTATCTCAGAGTCCCCTTACTGTACTGCAATGCCACCTTCCTCTTTCCTGCTCAGCTCAAAGGTCAGTAGCCTTTTACTGACAAGTGAAGCTTCCATATACTGCTCAAGAGATTCTCTCTACAGAACAGTGCTTTCCCTTAGAAACTGATTTCTCTCAGTCAACAAGACCCAGAACTATAATAGGTCACTGCAACTTAATGTGCAAAAATGAACTTCAATTTTTTTAATTATAAAAAATGATAACATATACTTTACCACCTGAAGTTAGTGCTCGGAATAAGTGTTTTGTCATCCTATCTTGTGAATCCCAGAGGATGCTGTGCTACATTCTGGTGGATAGACTGACAGGAAAGGGCTTACACTGCTCATTTGCATGTTGTGTATTATGAGACTATTCAGGAATAATCAAAATAACTAATTGGTAAAACAATAGTTAATAGTCTATTGTAAATAAATACTTTCAAGAGCAGAAAAAGAGAGGAAATGTGTGAGAAAGTAGCACATGCAAAATGTTATAAGGCAATGTTTGACAATGTTATAGAGACAAACTCCTCTGTTGTTTAGTGGAATTTGCTATAAATAAATTCGATAATTTTTCATGAAATTTTATCAGCACAAGACACACAAATAGACTACAATATGTAAAGTGTATTTTCTCAGTTAACTGCACTTACTTTCCTTGCAGATAGTCTACATGGGCTGGTGTGAAGCACGGGAGCAGGAATCCCTCCAAGATCGTGTGTATACACCTGTGTTTCTTGCCCTGAGGGGCTCCTGTCTCTACAGATTCCTGTCACCTCCAGTAAGTGTTAATAGTCAAATGTTTGAACTCCCAGATCTGCTTATAGCAGGCTCACATCACCTGAGCAACATGTAATTAACGATGTATTTTGAAAATAAGGCATATAAAAAATCATTAATGTCTGTTTAAAATATTTTGCCAAATGTAAAGCTTTGAAGATATTAGATTTTTTTTTCTTAAGAACCTGATAAATGGAGCAACGCATAATATTGTTGTTAAACATTTCGTGAAGACATTGGAAAGGATTTAAGAAATGTCCCCAAAGATATGTCAAGCATTTTCATGTATGGATGAAAAAGTAATGATGATAGGTAGAGTAAGAAATTTAAACATTTATTCTACGTTAATGAACATTTTATTCCTTTTTTATCTATGGACTCTTTGAGAGTCCTTACTCAGTATTTGGATCATTTTATTTTCAGCATTAAGCTTTCAACTTATATTTATAATATTATTAACATATAAGAATTGAAATTTCACAATAATCAGTCAATATTAAGTCTAATTAAGTCAAATTCTATGCTGCTAGAAGTCTAAATGCAAGGCAAGTGTGATGGTACATGCCTGCAGCCTCTGAGCATGGGAGATTAAGGTAAGAAGAGGAGTGTTTAAGGCTGGCCATGTATAAATGGTGAAACACTGTCTTCAAACAAACTTCTACAACACAACAAAACAACAGAAAGCATACAAATCCCACAAAAGTTTAAATGAAATTTTATTAGTCTTGGGGAAAAAATATTTTCTGGGAAATACGTAAATATATTAGTTTTCTCCTACTGTTAATAATAATAATTATTATTATAATAATAGCTAAATAATAATTATGTAGCTAGATCAGCCACTAAAGAAAAACAAAGTTTATCTTGTCATGCACTGTCAGAGGGTTCAGTCCATGGCCACATGGCTGTGTTTAGGGCAGCACAGTACAGCATGCTTGGAGTACACACCAGGAGAGGAAGCTTGCCTTATGGCAGCCAGGAGATAGACAAAATAGAAGGACTACAGATGTTAATACTCCATGGAAGTTCATGTACATAATGACATAAACTTTCTTACATTACAGCCCACCTTCTCAATGTCCTGCCATGTTTCAAAATATATAAGACCAGAAACAACTATTCATGTGTCTTTGGGGCAATATTCAAGCTTGGCTGTTGGTATAACAGTTTAATATATGACCTTCCATACAGTTCAATTCTTCTGGAACCTAATCTGTTTATAATATGTTCTGTTGTATATTCTTTGTAAACTCAGTATGTCTGTGTATTTATTTTCTTAAAAGATTTGCTTTGAAAACATGTATCTTACCAAGAATTAGCACCCAATAAGTATTTATTGACTATAAACACAAGATAGCATGCTGTTTACTGACAGGTTTAATAGTATAAATGATCTGAGAGTTCTCAAGTCTGATTCATTAGTATTTTCTTTCTTTCTTTTTTTTTTGTTTATTTTGGATCCTATGTATTTCAAATCATTTCCACAAAACAAAACAAAACAAAACAAAAGCAAAAACAAGAGAAAAATTAAAACATTTCTGCTTTGTACTTTTGCATCTTAATATTGTTTTGTCATTTTAAATTATTTGTTTGATGTTTGAAATTTTTGATATTTAGTCTTGTCTAATGAGGATTTAAACTCCTTCTCAACATGACTTTATCAGAATTTTTTTTAAGTTCAATGTTTATGTTCACACAAAATTCATAGTACCACAAAGGAAAAAATAATAGTTTATATATTTTGCTATATTTCTACCCTAAATAATTTTTTCTGCTTGGAGAGATGAAATATTTTAGAATAAGCAAGGTAACTAACTTCAGAGTAGAGTTGACATCTTTATATTTCCTTAATAATTTTAGAATAGTTTTAAAATATCAATAATCTATTTTTAAATAATCAAGACAATTATTGATGTTTTTTCTTCTCTCTATCTTACTAAGGGAAACGCATATTTAGTACTTGCACATTTAATATTCGTTTTAAAATAATTCAAGAAATATTTTAAAGACATAAAAGATTTTGTCAAGTGGAAATTATTATAAACAATATAAAATGTGTCCTGAAAAGAGGGAAACAACTCCTGACAAATTTAGAAAAACAAACAAAACAACAACAACAACAACAACAAAAAACCCTCAAATGCTATAGAAGGAACTTCATATGGAGTACCACTGAGAAACTCAAGAAGCACTTCTATGCAAGTGTCATTAACTAGATGAAACAGAGGGAAGCAGAAATGCCTTACTAGCGCAAGTGATCTGTTATTACCTGTCTTTTAAAGGTGACCACTTGGGACTGGACTCGAGCGGAGAAAACCTTCTTTGTGTGTGAGATTATGTGCAAGGTTCTCAAGGTATGTGCAGTAAGGACAAGCACTTCGATGGAATGTCTTCTGAAGCGTGGGTGTCTGAGCTCAGATACAGCTTGTGAAAACAATCTATGAATCGAAGAGAACATGAACAGTGAGAGTAAAATGAGAAGTAAAGGAGGTAATCTCAGCATACAAAACTTCACAGGGAAGCAGAGAGTAAGTCTAAGCAAGAAAAACAAACAGGAAATCCAAAAGAGAAAGACTCACTTTCTTTGTCTTGGGATCTGACAATCAGTGTATGTCATATGTTGGTTAAATCTTGGTGACACACAGAACTCTCACAGCATCAAGTCATCAGTGAGTCTTAAAGACTTAAAACGACAAATACAGTTTAGTGGATTAATTTGAAAGAACCATCAGTGCACGTTTCCTTTCAAAATTTATATTGTGTAGATTTAATGTCTACAACATGATTCTGTGGGAAATTATATTAACATATTGACATACATATTAACATATATAAATATATATAATGAAATGACACATGAAGTAAATTTGCATAGTCTTCACTTCTCAGATCAATTGTTTTTCTTTTTGAGTCAAGAACAGATGAAATCTTGTATTGCCCTTCAGATTTGTACATGTTCTCTTCCTGTGTATCTGCCTCTTTGTGGCTATTCACCTATATCTGTGTGGTCCTCCCACTGCCACACCTGTTCTTCAGGTTTCCATTTCTATATATTTGAATTGCACTTTTCAATGTTTGTCTAGAGTCCGAAATCAAAGGAGCTCGTATATCTTTATAGCTGACTCATTTCATTTAGGTCATCTTACTGCTCATCTATGCTCTAAGAGATAGTGGGATCTTAGCTGTTCTTAGAGGTGAATAATATTCCCTTGTGTTTATACATTTTAATCATCTTGTCTCTCACAGTTTCTGCAAGAGCTTCCATATTCCTGTTACTTTGAAAAATTGAAAGCATAAAAGTATTAATGCCTTCATCTAGTAATGATTAGATCTCCTCTGGTATATGCCCAGAGAAGAATTCCTGCCTGGGCTGTAGTTTTTCATTTGTAAATCCTTTAGCAATATGTATACTGTTCTCTGTAATTGGTAATTTGACCTAACTCTCCACACATCTGTATTACATCTGTATTAACCTAACAGCTGGTGACTTTTTTCTTTTAGAAAATAAACATTTTAAGTAATAGGAAGTAATGCCTCCAGGTGGTTTATGTCTGAATTTCCCATATTAATGATGTTGATCATGATTGTGTGTGTGTATTGGCCAGGTTTTTTCTTCTTTAGAGAAATTCAGGTACTTTTGTCCATTATTTTAAATTTCATTGAGACTTTTATGTTGTTGGTGGTGGTGGTGGAGGTGGTGGTGGTGGTGGTGTGTGTGTGTGTGTGTGTGTGTGTGTGTGTCTTTTAGAAACATCACTTGGGATACATTGTGATAATGCATGAGAAATGTTTGTAGTTGTCAAATAACTACAAACAAGTATTTTCAACTGAACAACAGTAATTTATGAATAGAAAAAATTATATTTTTTACCAGTAACTATGTCAGATGTTGTGGTACAAACCTTTGATAACAGCACAGAGGAGACAAAGCAGATGAATCTCTAAATTTGAAGCCAGTTTCATCTACTTAGTAAGTTTTAGATCAGCTGGGACTATGTAGTAAGGCCTTATTATTAAAGCAGGATTCTTGAAATATTGTATAGAAACTTCTAAGCAGTAGCCACCCCACTGTGCTATGGCAAAACTTAAAGCAGTTCTAAATCTCTTATGTGTGCTTTAATGCTGCTAACTTCTTTTCCTTACCTCCTTGTGCTTTTCAGTCTCAAGTAACAGATATTTGGTTTTGCTCTTCTATGAGATTCACATAGGAGAGAGAATGTGCAGCATTTGAAGAGTAAGCTTGTCTTATCTCACTTCGTATAACACTTATCAGTTCCACAGATATTTTCGCAAAATTTTTATTTATTTTTCCTTAAAGATTAATAACATCTCATTGTATATGTTTTTCTTTGAGAATCTATTCAGTTTCATAGTCTCTTTTGGCTTTTAAAATTCCGGTTGAGTGATCTGGTGTTGTTCTAATGGACTTGTGTTTATTGACTTTGTGTTTCTATCTTATTATTTTTCAAGGTAAGTTTTAACATAATTTCTTTGTCTTGTGTACTTAGTGATTTGTTTCTGGACATTATCTAGTTTTGTTTCTTAAATGCCCCTTGTTTCTGAATTTATATCTCCCTGCCTCGTTCTTTGGAATTTTTCTGTTATGATTCTTTTGAAATATTTCTTATTCTCATAATCTTTCCAAAACCTGTATGATAAAGGTACTCCCTGTGTCTTGTCTAGCATCATGTTGCAATAAAATTAGTAAACAGAAGCAGCAATGATGGTCTTTTTCATGAGAGCAAATGACAGCAGAAGAGTTTGGATGATTAGTCTAGAGTTGTGGATGATGGAGGATGAGGAAGAGACATCCTTGTCTTGATGCTTGTCTTGCTGTTAAATGGCTAAGTATTCTTTCTATTTCAATCTGTGTATCTTGCCTTTCTCCATATCTTTCTCAACTCTACCTGTAACTCTTTCTCCATTTCTATCTCTTTCTGTATATCTGTCTCTATTCCTATATATTTATCTCATTCTCTATTTCCATCTCTTTCTCCATGACTATCTCTATATATCTTCATATTTCCTCCTTCCTCAATAGTATATATATGTAGTGAGACTTGTGTATATGTGTGTTGTATATACATGTATTTACATGCATGCTAGAGGCCCTGAGTTCTATACATAATAATGAGAAGGACAAGAAAAAAAAAGATGGAGAGTAAGAATAAAGATAAATGGAGAAAAACACTTTGCATTTAAAATTAAAATAAACAATGAGAGAGTCATACATTAAAGACACAGATACATAGGTGATTAAATATATCCCTATGCCCCGTGTTTAAAAAGCTAAATCCACTATTCCTTTTTTTCATTAATTTATTTACTTTACATCCCAATATTAATCCCCTACTTTTTCCATACAGCTCCTTCTCCATTCCCCCCTCCCCTTCTCAACTGAGAAGGATGAACATCCCCCTCCACATACCATGGGACTAGGAATAGATGAGGCAGCCCAGTTAGAGGAATGGGGTCTACAGGCAGGCAACAGATTCAGGGACAGTCTCTCTCCAATTGTTGGGGAATCTGCACAAGGACCAAGTTGCATAACTGCTATATATGTGCAGGAGACCTAGGTTCAGTTGATGCTCACTCTGGTTGGTGGTTCAGTGTCAGAAAGTCCCTAAGAGTTCAGATTAGTTGACTGTGTTGCTCATCTTGTAGAGACCCTATCCATGGGTCCCTAGATCCTTCTGCCAACCCTTCCACAGACTCCCTGAATTCCATCTAATATTTAGCTGTTGGTCTCTGAACCAGTTTCCATTGGCCACTGGGTGAAGTCAATGTTTAGAAGACAGAGGACAATTATGCTAGGGTTCTGTGTGAACATATAACAGAGTATATAAATTATAGTGTCAGGCTATTCCCTCAGGCTCTGCTCCATCTTTGTCCCTGTAGGCAGGACACATTTTGAATAGAGAAGTTTTTGTGGGTGGGTTGCTGTCCTTATTCCTGCACTGAGAGTCCTGCCTCACTATAAGAGGTGGGCACTTCAGGCTTCAAATCTGCCACTACTAGGAGTCTCAACTAGAGTCAACACCATAGACTCCCTGAGGTCTTCCCCTAGTACAGGTTTCTAACTATCATAGATATGCTGCCCCCTGCCACTCCCTCAACACGCCCAACTCTGATTTCTGTTCTCCTGTCCTCCCCAAACTTGATCCTCTTGTCCCATCCCCCTCCCCATTTCTACTACCTATTATTCTTTTCACCACCACTTTCGGCATTTGGAAGAGAAAATAGATACTACTAGTAGGAAAGATTGAAAAAAAAAAACCCTCAAATTACAGCTTTGGGTAAATTTTTTGTCTTATTGGTGTAGCATCTACTTTAAAAGTATCCTAAAGCTATATAAAATGCTATTTATAAAGTGGCAGTCTTCTAAGAAAGACTTGCTGGTGAAAAGTTTCACAATATAAGTCACTTGAAAGACTTACCTTTTTTGTTATAAATGCAATTATTATTTAGTTGTATAAATGTATAGAATATTTAATAATTATATAATATAGAAATATATAAATATAGACTAATTTAGTTATAACTTTATACTTAAATTGCCATAACATGTGTGAGTCTTCCTAAAATCTCAAGTTCTATACTTGCTTCCCTCTGACCATACCCATCTGTTCCCCTGATGATTAGCCAAGGCTTGTCCAGGATACAACATAAGTGGTAGAATGACTGCTTTGAGTAAAAATGGTGTTCACTTATTCAAATGGTTAATAGCTTGAAAGAACACATAAAGGTGGAATGTACGCCATGCATCAGCAATTGTAGCAGCTAGAACTTGAAGCAGAAAGTTCCAGAGGAGAGGAGTTGTCTGGACTTTGTAGGGAGTTCCAGAGTAGCCTGAGCTTCATAGGTAGACCCTGTCTAAAAACAAGAGAAAAAATTTACAGAGAAAACTAGTCCCATGACAATGCCAACCAAGGCATCTTCAGATGTGGCTTGCTGTTTGAAAACAACACAGCAACTTAATCATCTTTGTTAATAGAAAAATGAAACAGGATTTTGTTTTTATTTGTCTAATTTATTTTATGTTTGAAATTTTAATCATCTTACAATGTAGCATCTTGGGAGAGTATGTTTCATACAGCTGCCATCTGTTCTGTGGAAAACTGTTTTTCCAAGACATACTTAAAGCCCCAAGTTATTAATTAAATTGCATTAAAAATGTTTTTTGTTGATCTATACCATGCTGCATTGCAAGCTCCATTCGATGCATTCATCCTCATCTCCCTTCTAGGTGAAAGTATACCCAGAACTTTACCCTAAACCCAAGCAAGCATCTCTCAGGGATGTACTGTGGTAACAGAAGGACCGGGTCTTCTTGCTTCATTAGAGAGTTAATATACAGCTGATGAACATTCCTAGTTTCCAGCTTTTAAATTGGAAACTTAAACCTAAATACTGACTCTTCCTTTTCTCAAATCCAATTACTGGTCAGCACTGTGTATGTGATTGGCCATAAATCAAATCTGTGGGATTTGCCTTCCTGATTCAATATATAGCCCAGGTTTTGTTTGCAGAAAAGTCATAGAAAAGTGCTGCTTTTCAAATCCTCAAATTTTTATTTCTTCCATTAATTTGAATAAAATGAGTATAGCAGTAACCTTAAAAATCCCACTTATTTTTTTTTCAATTTTTTATTAGATCTTTTCTTAATTTACATTTCAATTGCTATCCCGAAAGTCCCCTCCCCCCTCCTCCCTCCCTGCTCCCCTGCCCACCCACTCCCACTTCTTGGCCCTGGCGTTCCCCTCTATTGGGGCATATAAAGATTGCATTACCAAGGGGCCTCTCCAACCAATGATGGCTGACTAGGCCATCTTCTGCTATACATGGAGCTAGAGACACGAGTTCTGGGGGTTCTGGTTAGTTCATATTGTTGTTCCTCTTCTAGGGTTGCAGACCCCTTCAGCTCCTAGGGTTCTATCTCTAGCTTCTCCAATGTGGGCCCCGTGCTCCCTCTTATGGATGACTGTGAGCATCTACTTCTGTGGGAGTCAGCTATATCAGGGTCCCTTCAGTAAACACTTGCTGTCCTATGTCTGAGTTTAGTGACTGATTATGGGATGGATCCCCGGTGGGTTAGTCTCTGTATGGTCCATCCTTTCATCTTAGCTCTAAATTTTGTCTCTGTAACTCCTTTCATGGGTATTTTGTTTCCTATTCAAAGGAGGAATGAAGTATTTATACGCTGATCTTCCTTCTTGATTTTCTTGTGTTTTGCAGATTGTATCTTGGGTATTCTAAGTTTCTGGGCTAATATCCATTTATCAGTGAGTGCATATCCAATGACTTCTTTTGTGATTGGGTTACCTCACTAAGAATTATGTCCTCCAGATTCATCCATTTGCCCAAGAATTTCATAAATTCATTTTTTTAAATAGCAGAATAGTATTCCATTGTGTAAATGTACCACATTTTCTGTATCCATTCCACTGTTGAGGGACATCTGGGTTCTTTCCAGCTTCTGGCTATTATAAATAAGGCTATTATGAACATAGTGGAGAATGTGTCCTTTTTACCAGTTGGAACATCATCTGGGTATATGCCCAGGAGAGGTATTGCTGGATCCTCTGGTAGTACTATGTCCAATTTTCTGAGATAACGCCAGACTGACTTCCAGAGTGGTTCTACAAGCTTGCAATCCCACCAGCAATGGAGGAGTGTTCCTCTTTCTCCACATCCTCGCCAGCATCTCTGTCACCTGAATTTTTGATATTAGCCATTCTGACTGGTGTGAGGTGGAATCTCAATGTTGTTTTGATTTGCATTTCCCTGATGATTAAGGATGTTGAACATTTTTTCAGATGTTTCTCAGCCATTCG
>LR753338.1:1768002-1815180 GCA_902729485.2 Mus minutoides
TTCTTTGTTTAGCTCTGTACCCCATTTTTAATGGGGTTATTCGTTTTTCTGGAGTCCAGCTTCTTTAGCTCTTTGTAGATGTTGGATATTAGTCCCCTATCAGATTTAGGATTGGTAAAAATCCTTTCCCAATCTGTTGGTGGCCTTTTTGTCTTGCTGACTGTGTCTTTTGCCTTACAGAAGCTTTGCAATTTCATAATGACCATTTGTCAATTCTTGATCTGATCACACAGGCCATTGCTGTTCCCACACCTTCGAGGGTTTTCCCCACTTTCTCCTCTATAAATTTCAGTGTCTCTATTTTTATGTGGAGGTCTTTGTTCCACTTAGACTTAAGCTTTGTACAAGGGGATAAGAATGGGTCAATTCTCATTCTTCTACATGATAACTGCCAGTTGTGCCAGCACCATTTGTTGAAAATGCTGTCTTTTTTCCACTGGATGGTTTTAGCTCCCTTGTCATCACTTATTTTTTAAAATGTGAAATTAATGAAGACTTTAAAATAACAGATGACTTGCCTTCTATGGCAATTTTCTGGTTAGTGAATATTTGTATGGAAAATCAGGAGAAGATACTTTAGATGAAGGAGAATGCAAGAAAATGGATTTTACTGCTGAGATTAATGTGGCATGAATCTCAAGGATCTTCTCCTTGAAGCAAATAATTTTAAATCATCTATGCAACTTAAAGTCCTTCATATGTACCTCAAATTTATCCAAAATCTTTTTAGACTAATACTTTTAGAATTTCAGTCTATGGCCATACCATCCTGAACGCGCCCGATATTGTCTGACCTCAGAAGCTAAGCAGGGTCGGACCTGGTTAGTACTTGGATGGGAGACTGCCCGGTAATACAGGGTGCTGTAGGAAAAAAAAAAGAATTTCAGTTAACAGGAATTTCTACTTTACAAATTCACCATGATACCTACTCATGAAATCACCTAACCTTCAAATCCTATACTATTATTTTATATTAAATTTCTGTTTTAATATTAAGAAAAAACACTTGCCTTCTCCTTCTGATGACTACCCTATACAGAATAAAAACATGCAAAAACTATTGAAATACCATTAAAATATATTTAGAATATCTTGCTTTAATGACATTGCACAGTTTGCATTCTATGTCTTCCTGGAATGTTGATCGAACTAACATAACTTAATTACACATTTATAAATTTATTTATTGTTTTGAACTTTAAAATGACATCAGATTATATGATTATTATTTCTTATATTCAGCAAAATTACTCACTGTTATTGATATCAATCTTTCAACTACTTGCCACTTAGACTTTATGTATGCTCAGGAATGGAATAAGCTCTTCTACTGCATTTCAGCCTCTTTGGAGAGGAGAAAAAGTGCAGATCACAGCTAGGTCAGGTTCTCATGGAACATCAGGAGAAATGCTAATTGTTCAATGTTCTGTGGTCTCCTCATCAGTTTTGATGTTTCTAGAGTTTTATGTAAGCCTGAGAATATTTTCTTTAGAAAAATACATGAATTTGAATTAAAAAGTTCAATTCATGAAATTCATTATCTTGGCTCTTTTTTCTCCTTTTGGATTGGGTAAACTTTAAAATTATACTAATGTAGACAAAATGGGGTCTTGATGAAACTTCACAGAGTCAGCAGTATTTTCAATTGACACATTTTTTTCTAAGAGTTTTCACCAGTTAAATTCTACCTCAGAGAAAATAGATCTACCTAGTTCCTGCTGTTTAGAAATATATAATGTAAAATATATAATTTATAATATATAATGTATAATTAATATATAATACATTATACATCATATGTCATATATCATGTATTATATATTTGAAGCATATATATTTGCTCCAAAATGAATTTCACATCTTTCTTTCCATTTCAGTGAAGAAATCCTTTATGCCTTTATGTTTTTTATAGCTGATTTGTATGTCTCTGTGCATGTCTATATTTGTCTGGTGGTGGTGTGGTGGTGGTGGTGTAAGTAGTGGTGGTGTGTGTGCCCCTTTGCATATTGTGAACAAACGTGTAAATGTGTTCTGTGTTCTGAAGACTGAATGCATCATTTTTGAATTACATTTAAATAAAACATTGCATGATATTAAATTTACATAGACATTACAAAATTAGAAAGTTGTAGTTTTTAAATAACAGATATTCTAGATACCTTTCTATTGTTATTATGAAATGCTACAACCAAGTCAATGTATAAAATAAAGCATTTAATTGGTTTATGGCTTTAGAGTTTATGATGGCACAGCAAAATGTCATGAGAAACAGCTGAGGGGTCACATCTTGATCTACTAGTAGGAAGCAGGATGCACACTTGGAACAACGTGAGTGTTTTGAAACTTGAAAGCCCAATTTCAGTGGCAAACCATCTCCAATAAGTTCATACTTCCTCTTTGCAAATAATTCCACCAACTCTTCAAACATATGAGCCTATTGGGACCATTATTGTGCAAACCATAACAATAGTCATGGACTTCATATAAGCAGATAATTCTTAGCAATATATTTATTGTGATATTCTATTTCTAGGAGGCTTTTTAAAAATTCTGTTACTGTGATGACATCACATTATTTTATTCTTTACTAGACATTATTTAGTTTTTGAGTATTTGATTAGTACATAATTTACAAAAACTATTAGAAAGAAAGATTGGTGACCCAGCAATAGCATGTAAAAAATGTCAGGTGGTCAGGCTAGAATTCTATCATTGAAAGTCACAGTAGCATTTCACTAGCATAATTACTATCATTTCTTCACAATACTCATTAGAGTACATTTTTTCACTTTTTTTATTAGATATTTTCTTTATTTACATTTCAAATGCTATCCCAAAAGTTCCCTATACCCTCCCCCTACACCGCTCTGCTCCCCTAACTACTCACTCCCACTTCTTGGCCCTGGCATTTGCATGTACTGGGGCATATAAAGTTTGTAAGACCAAGGGGCCTCTCTTCCCAATAATGGACGACTAGGCCATCTTCTGCTACATATGCATCTAGAGACACGAGTTCTAGGGGTACTGGTTAGTTCATATTGTTGTTCCACCTAAAGGGTTGTAGACCCCTTCAGCTCTTTGGGTAATTTCTCTAGTTCCTCCATTGTGGGCCCTGTATTCCATCCTATAGATGACTATGAGCATCCCCTCCTGTATTTGCCAGGCACTGGCATAGCCTCACTCGGGATAGTTATATCAGGGTCCTTTCAGTAAAATCTTGCTGGCATATGCAATAGTGTCTGGGTTTGGTGACTGATTATGGGATGGAACCCCAGGTGGGGTAGTCTCTGGATGGTCCATCCTTTCATCTTAGCTCCCATCTTTGTCTCTGAAACTCCTTTCATGGGTGTTTTGTTCTCTATTCTAAGAAGGAATGAAATATTCATACTTTGGTCTTCATTCTTCTTGATTTTCTTGTGTTTTGCAAATTGTATCTTGGATAATCTAAGTTTCTGGGCTAATATCCACTTATCAGTGAGTGCATATCAAGTGACTTCTTTTGTGATTGGGTTACCTCACTCAGGATGATATCCTCCAGATACATCCATTTACCCAAGAATTTCATGAATTCATTGTTTTTAATAGCTGAGTAGTACTCCATTGTGTAAATGTACCACATTTTCTGTATCTATTCCTGTGTTTAGGGACATCTGGGTTCTTTCCAGCTTCTGGCTATTATAAATAAGGCTGCTATGAACATAGTGGAACATGTGTTCTTAGTACCAGTGGGAACGTCTTCTGGGTATATGCCCAGAAGAGTTATTGCTGGATCTTCTGGTAGTACTATATTCAATTTTCTGAGGAAACTCCAGACTGATTTCCAAGTGGTTGTACCAGCTTGCAATCCCACCAGCAATGGAGGAGTGTTCCTCTTTCTCCACCTCCTTGCCAGCATCTGCTGTCATCTGAGTTTTTGATCATTCTGACTAGAGTCATCAGAGTACTTAAAGTACAGAAGTACTGCCCAAAATTCAGTGAAGGCTGGTGATGATAAGCTGTAAATATTGTTGAAATATTCTGTGATGTGATGTTAGCCATGTGCACACTTTCCCCAGCACATCCATAGCAATTTTCCTAATGAAAGAAGTTTCTTTAAAATCTCAACATTTGGGTGTGCCATACATGAGCCAGAGATGCATTTGAACTAGTTGTTCCTTCTGTCCTCTGACCCAGAGAACATATTGAAAAAGTGCTAAAGTTAAGTTAATGGATTTCATTTTCCATTAAAAAATAGTTCAGGTCTCTGAAATATTCATTTGTTTTGCTTTCTTTACTTATTCTTATAATACAAGCAATTGCATGTATTGCTTCAAATGACCTCTAAATGCAAAAAAATAATTGAATATATTGACAGAGCAACATGATGCTTCAGTAAATAGATACACTGACTAATGTTTAAGTCAGGGTAAATATCTACCTTTTAATTATTTACCTTTTAGTAGTTAAAATTCTTGATGATTTTTGAGAATTTTATACATGAGTACTGTTTACATATTTTCTACTACATTCTCTCCCCCATTCAACTCCATCCATGTCCTCTTCTACTCCTCCCCCTCTCAGTTTCATGACAACTTTTGTGTACTTATTGTTACATACATACATGCATGCATATAAACATGTATTAAAAATACCAATTGGGTCCATTTAGTGTTGCACTTACATACAGATATTTAGAACTGTCACTTAGCATTGAATAATTTGAATTGGGTCTAGAGTATGCTGATTTCCCTTCTTGTAATCATTGTTTACCTATAAATTAGGCAGATTTTCATCTTGTGGTAGGGCCTTGTGAAATATCCCCAGTCAATGTTGGTGTGTGGTCTGGTGTCATTATGCAGGTCTTGCTGATATTTTTGTGGTGCAATTTCACTTTTATGACTTGAAAATAATATTCTGCTGTAGGTGTCCTGGTCCTCCAGGTTTTACAGTCTTACATATCTGCTTTTGAGATGAGCACTGAGCCTTGTGTGTAGATTGTAAGTGTGCCAACTGAAACTAGTTATTCCATGGTCATTCATAATTTGAATTTTTACAAGTTGACAAATCTCTGTAATAGTCCCACTATGTTCAAAAAGAAGCTTCTTTGCTGAGAGGTGAAAGCTAAACTTATCTATGGGTGCAAGTATTGGTATTTAGAATTCAGTAAGGTCTTTTATTGATTGATGAATACAGCTATGGTAGGATCTCCTTTAAAGTCTATGGCCACTCTAACCATGAGTCGTTGGCTAGGTTTAAAATATAAGGAATGAAATTCTTCTGTTGAGCAGGCATTAAAGGCCACTGAATAATTATAGATTACCACAAGGATAAAAGTGTCAATTCTTCACTCTTGTGGATTTTATATAGGGTGAGTTGTTGTTGTGTTCATCAGCTTTACAGCTTGGTAGCTTTACAGTTTGTTTGTTTTTCTCCCTTGGCAGCTGGAAAACCTTTAAATACTATGAAAGTTCACCCTCAAGAAAGAAGCTTCAGTTCCAGCAGATTTCTTCAAGACCTGTGTCCAAAATGTGTGTTTTTTTTCAGCAATAGAGTTTTACCTTCAGTTTTCTAGAGTCAGACAAGGGCCATTTCAAAGCCTAAAGTGTTTTGGTAGAATTTTGGGCCCTACACACAACAAATTCAAAAGGTTTCCTGTGTCTGGTAGGGGGTTTATGTAAGCTGGTCTATGGCTCTTGGGAAGAAACATTCTCACTCTATACTGTCTAACCCCCTTTAGAATAATATGTAGAGATAAAGATAAGAGAGACACACAGAGAGAGACACACACACACACACACAGACAGAGAGAGAGAGAGAGAGAGAGAGAGAGAGGCAGAGAGAGGGAGAGAGAGAAAATGACAGGGAGGGAGAGAAAGACAGAGATACAGTGTAAATATAATATTAATCTTGCAAATTGATTCTCAATGACTTTCCCCAATACCTTTAATGGTACTTATCTCTCCTTCCTCCCCCTTCCTGTGTAATACAATTCCTGCCCCTCATTTTTGCTTTCATCTATCACCTTTGTCTTACTCTTCCCTCTCTAGAGTCTCTTCTTCCCTTGCTTATGCTATGTGATCATCCTACTTTCCTGACTTCTGTGATCAGTTTGTGTACTCAACTCTAAGGATACGGAGCTACCATCCATGTATAAGACTGAAAATATGGCATTTGGCTTCACAATCTTGGTCTTTCATTATTCAATATCATGTTTTTTGTTTCATCGATTTACCTGCAATTTTCACCTGATATTTTTTGCAGTTGTTTTGCATGAGAAGCATATTTTCATTATCTATCCATCAGTTGAAGGACTTCAAGGCAGTTTCCAAATACTTCTTTTAAGGTAACACATTAAGAATTTTTTTCTAAACTTCAGAAATATGGAGAACATAATGACAATCTTCATTCACCCTCTTTGCTATAAAAGCAGCCCTGTACACCATTATTTCTTTCTCCACTTAACTCCAGCTCAGTGTCCACTTTTCACTCCGAGGTTTCTCTGTACATTTATTTGTGTCTTGCATCTGGGACCAATATGCTACTCCCAATTTCATTATTATTATTATTATTATTATTATTATTATTATTATTATTATTAGATATTTTCTTAATTTACATTTCAAATGCTATCCCAAAAGTGCCCTCTACCTTCTCCCTGCCCTGCTCCCCTACCCACCCACTCTCACTTCTTGGCCCTGGCGTGCCCTGTATTGGGGCATATAAAGTTTGCAATACCAAGGGACCTCTCTTCCCAATGATGGCCGACTAGGGCATCTTCTGCTACATATGCAGCTATAGACACGAACTCTGGGGGTTCTGGTTAGTTCATATTGTTGTTCAACCCCAAACTATAGGGTTGCAGACACCTTCAGCTCCTGTGGTACTTTCTCTAGCTTCTCCATTGGAAGCCCTTTGTTTCATCCTGTGAGCATCAACTTCTGTATTTGCCAGGAACTGGCATAGCCTCACAAGAGACAGCTATAACAGGGTCCCTTCAGCAAACTCTTGCTGTCCTATGCAATAGTGTCTGAGTTTGGTGACTGATTATGGGATGGATCCCCAAGTGGGGTAGTCTTTGGATAGTCCATCCTTTCATCTTAGCTCTAAACTTTGTCTCTGTAACTCTTTTCATGGGTATTTTGTTACCTATTCTAAGGAGAAATGAAGTATCCAGATGCTGGTCTTCTTGATTTTCTTGTGTTTTGAAAGTTGTATCTTGGGTATTCTAAGTTTCTGGGCATCCACTTATCAGTGAGTGTATATCTGATGACTTCTTTTGTGATTGAGTTAAATCACTAAGGATGATATTCTCCAGATACATACATTTGCCCAAGAATTTCATAAATTCATTGTTTTTAATAGCAGAGAAGTACTCCATTGTGCAAATGTACCATATTTTCTGTATCCATTCATCTGTTGAGAGACATCTAGGTTCTTTCCAGCTTCTGGCTATTATAAATAAGGCTGGTATGAACATAGTGGAGCATGTGTCCTTTTTACCAGTTGGAACATCTTCTGGGTATATGCCAAGAAAAGGTATTGCTGGATCCTTTAGTAGTACTATGTCCAATTTTCTGAGGAACTGCCAGACTGACTTCCAGAGTGGTTGTACAACCTTGCAAACCCACCAGCAATGGAGGAGCATTCCTCTTTCTCCACATCCTCACCAGCATCTGCTGTCACCTGAATTTTTGATCCTAGACATTCTGGTTGGTGTGAGGTGTAATCTCAGGGTTGTTTTGATTTGCATATCCCTGATGATTAAGCCTGTTGAACATTTTTTTTCAGATGTTTCTCAACCATTCTGTATTCTTCCGTTGAGAATTCTTTGTTTAGCTCTTTACACTTTTTTTAAATGGGGTTATTCGTTTTCAGGGAGTCCAGCCAGCTTCTTGAGTTCTTTATAGATATTGGATATTAGTCCCCTATTAGATTTAGGATTGGTAAATACCTTTCCCAATATGTTGGTGGCTTTTTTGTCTTCTTGACAGTGTATTTTGCCTTACAGAAGCTTTTCAATTTTATTAGGTCCCATTTGTCAACTTTTGATCTTACAGTACAAGCCATTGCTGTTCTGGTAAGAAAAATTTTCCCCTGTACCCATATCTTAGAGGGTTGTCTCCACTTTCTCCTCTATAAATTTTAGTGTCTCTGGTTTTATGTGGAGGTCTTTGTTCCACTTAGACTTGATCTTTGTACAAGGATATAAGAATGGATCAATTTGCATTCTTTTACATGATAACTGCCAGTTGTGCCAGCACCATTTGTTGAAAATGCTGTCTTTTTTCCACTGGGTGGTTTTAGCTCCCTTGTCAAAGATCAAGTGACCATAGGTGTGTGGATTCATTTCTGGGTCTTCAATTCTATTCCATTGATCTACCTGTCTGTTGCTGTACCATTACCATGCAGTTTTTTATCACAGTTGCTCTGTAGTACAGCTTAATATCAGGCATGGTGATTCCCCCAGAGGTTCTTTAATTGTTGGGAATAGTTTTTGCAATCCTAAGTTTTTTATTATTCTATATGAATTTGCAAATTGCCTTTCTAACTCAGTGAAGAACTGAGTTGGAATTTTGATGGGGATTGCATTGTATCTGTAGATTGCTTTCGGCAGGATAGCCATTTTGACTATAATAATCCTGCCAATCCATGAGCATGGGAGATCTTTCTTATCTTCCATCTGGGATCTTCTTCTATTTCTTTCACTTCCTTAGTTAGAGTCACACCAAGGCATTTTATGTTATTTGTGACTATTGTGAAATGTGTTGTTTCCCTAATTTCTTTCTCAGCCCATTTATCCTTTGTGTAGAGAAAGGCCATTGATTTGTTTGAGTTAATTTGAGTTAATCATCTCCAATTTCTAAGAGATCATTAAATTTATATTCAAGGCAGGTATGAGGTCATGTTTTGCTTGTATTTCTGAGTCTGGCTTATTCAATTTAACATAATGATTCTGACCTTACAAAAGCTTAATTTGCATGGTTATGTTATAAAAAATATCCATTGTAGAATTTCACTGTATAAATGTTATTCTTCTCAGAGGAAAGCATATTAATGAGAAATGATGCATATTTCTATGGGCAAGGCTTCAGCACTTATATAACTATTTTGATCTGGGACAGTTTATCCTCTATGACAGCATCCATAAATGCAGAGAGAGGTTAGGAAAGGCTGGGAAAGAGAGAGAAACAGAGACAGAGAGAGACAGAAGAGATCCTGATCCTGCACAGGACGAAAAGAACCTCTGAGGCAATCACCATGACTGACCTCAAGCTATAGTACAGAGCAATTGTGAAACAAAACAAAACAAACAAACAAAACCTGCATGGTACTGGTACAGTGACAGGCAGGTAGATCAATGGAACAGAATCGAAGACTCAGAAATGAACCCACACTACTATGGTCACTTGATCTTTGACAAAGGAGCTAAAACCATTCAGTGGGGAAAAATAAGACAGCATTTTCAACAAATGGTGCTAGTATAACTGGCGGTTATCATGTAGAAGAATGGGAATTGATCCATACTTATTTCTTTGTACAAATCTCAAGTCTAAGTGGATCAAAGAACTCCACATAAAACCAGAGACTCTGAAACTTATAAAGGAGAAAGTGGGGAAAAGTCTCAAAGATATGGGCAAAGGGGGAAAATTACTGAAGAGAACACCAATGGCTTGTGCTATAAGATCGAGAATCTACAAATGGGGCCTCAAAAAATTCCAAAGCTTCTATAAGGCAAAAGACACTGTCAATAAGACAAAAAGGCCACCAACAGTTTGGGAAAGGATTTTTACCAATCATTAACCTGATAGAGGACTAATTTCCAATACATACAGAGAACTCAAGAAGCTGGACTCCAGAAAATCAAATAACCCCATTAAAAAAAATGGGACACAGTGCTAAACAAAGAACTCTCAACTGAGGAATACTGAAGGGCTGAGAAGCACCTGAAAAAATGTTCAACATCCTTAATCATCAGGGAAATGCAAATCAAAACAACCCTGAGATTGCACCTCATACCAGTCAGAATGGCTGAGATCAAAAATTCAGTTTACAGCAGATGCTGGGGAGGATGTGGAGAAAGAGGGACTGTCTTTCATTGATGGAGGTATTGCAGCTTGTACAACCACTCTGGAAATCAGTCTGGCAGTTCCTCAGATAATTGGACATAGTACTACTGGAAGATCCAGCAATCCCTCTCCTGGGCATATATCCAGAAGATGTTCCAAGTGGTAATAAGAACACATGCTCCACTATGTTCATAGCAGCCTTATTTAATAGCCAGAACCTGGAAAGAACCCAGATGTCCCTGAACAGAGGAACAGATGCAGAAAATGTGGTACATTTACATAATGGAGTACTATTCAGCTACTAAAAACAACAAATTTATTAAATACCTAGGCAAATGGATGGATCTGAAGGGTATCATCCTGAGTGAGGTAACCCAATCACAAAAGAACTCACATGATATGCACTCACCGATAAGTGGATATTAGCCCAGAAACTTAAAATACCCAAGATACAATTTGCAAAACCCATGAAACTCAAGAAGAAGGAAGACCAAAGTGTGGATACTTTCTCCCTCCTTAGAATGGGGAACAAATACCCATGGAAATATTTACAGAGACAAAGTTTGGAGCTGAGACAAAAGCATGGACCATCCAGAGACTGCCACACCTTGGGATCCATCCCTTAATCAGCTACCAAACACAGACACTATTGCATATGCCAGCAAGATTTTACTGAAAGGACCCTGATATAGCTACCTCTTGTGAGGTTATGCCAGTGCCTGGCAATACAGAAGTGGATGCTCACATTCATCTATTGTATGGAACACAGGGTCCCTAAAGAAGGAGTTAGAGAATGTGCCCAAGGAGCTGAAGCAGTCTGCAACCCTGTAGGTGGAACAACAATATGAACTAACCAGTACCCCCATAGCTCGTGTCTCTAGCTGTATATGTAGCAGAAGATGGCCTAGTTGGCCATCATTGGGAAGAGAGTCCCATTGGTCTAGCAAACTTTATATGCCCAGTACAGGGGAACACCAGGGCCAAGAAGTGGGAGTGTGTGAGTAGGGGAGCAGGGCAGGGGGAGCGTATAGGGAACTTTTGGGATAGCATTTGAAATGTAACTGAAGAAAATATCTAATAAAAATCTGGAGAAAAACACCAATGGTGATGTTGAAATTACAGTTATCAATGGTATTGTGAACATCATGCACACCTTTATATGCAGAAGTCACTTCTTCAAATGATGAACATGAATAAGGAACTTTGCCTTCACAAGAATCACAGGGAAATACTATTAAATCCATTTTTAAATGTTTTTTAAGGAACTGAATCACTGGTAATATTATCTTCCAAATTTATCTGAGTAACCCCAGAACTGACATTTTCATTTTCCAGACCTTATGTAGGACTACAGAAGAGATAGACTGCATTAGAAAACTATTTTCCTTGAAAGAAAATAAAGACTATAGCCTAATTTTATGGATTGCTAAAAGATTAAAGAAGATAATTAAGTAATTTGGTCATTTGTATCAAAAAGTATGGTTTCATGGGAAAGAGGGCTCTCAACATTATCTGAAATTCCCCAAAACAATAATAAACAGGTATAATATACACTTATGTATGCATAAGTCAAATTCATTGTTTGATTTTTAATTGACTTAAATGTTTTAAATGTAAAAGTTTTACTTCAGATTATTGAAAATCTTATTTTACATAATTATGAAAAATTCATTTACATTAGTCTTTTCAAATATTATCAGCCCCAAGATTATATGCATACAGATAACATTAAATGGGTCAATAAAGTTATATTTATATATTCAAATGTTTGTTCTTGTGTGTGCATGAGCCAGAGAGAGAGAGAGAGAGACAGAGAGACAGAGAGACAGAGAGACAGAGAGACAGAGAGCAATGCATGAGAAAGGTTGGAGGGAGAAATGGGAAGGGAAGTGATGCAACTAAATTACAAGTTAAAAAAACTTAAAAAAAATTAATATAGAACAAATTTTCCTTTCAGGGAAACGATTTTCCCGTAGAGTATCTAAAATCACTCGCTCTAGGTGGTGCATTTATCTAAGGGTGTTAACTGTCATTTAATATAAAAACAATTTTATATCTTGATGAGCAGCCACAGCAATAAACCCAGGGGTTTTTGTTTGTTGTTTGATTTTGTTTTTTCTTCTTTAGTTTCTTGTGAACGGAGGGAGGCCACAGCAGGCCTGCTACGGAGTTGTGTTGAGATTAGGTGGTTAGACTTAGAGGAAGGGAGGGAGAAATGAAGGTCTGCAGACTTCCTGCTTCCTTGGCCTGAGTGGTCTGTAGGTTCCCAGTGAATGGCTAGATGCTGTGCTTGAAGGCTGGGATAAAGGAGTGGCAGTCTGGAAGTTAGGAAGGAAAGATCCGTGAGATTCACTGGAGATGGGTGCAGGAGGGGAAGGGAGGCTGCAGTAGGTGGTTTACTATAGAACTGGGGAAGATACTGAGGATTGAATTTGGAGGACAGGAGGGAAAAGTCACCTACCATTAGCCTACTTGCTTCTCTGGCTAATGTGATCTGCAGATTCCTGGAGAATCAGAATATACTTTAAAATATTTTTATTTATGTAGAAATCAGTATAGGTATTAAAATTATATCAAGATTATGAGTGAGGCACAGTCTCATTTAGCGAGGATTGCTTTGAACCTACTACATAATTATAAATAATATCAAACTTCCTTTAATTACCTCTAGAGAAGATTATTGCTTTTATAAAAAGGAAAATATTGTTGTAATAAGTATCTGGATTTACATATTGTTTATTAGACCAGATATAGATTTGATCAGCTAGCTTCTGCACATGATTCACATTTGAAAGCAACTGTTAAATTAGATTCAAGTTTAAATTTAAATATATATAAATCTACTACTGTATTTTTTGTAGCAGTCTCAGTGATTATAATAACTGTGAAAAGGATGGAAAACATTATTTTTAGTGGATGAAACTTTTACACCGGGTACTTTTTTTTTCTTAAAATAAACCATAATGTTTGTTTGTCTAGAGCAACTTTGCATCTAAATGTGGAATAATTTCCTTACTCAATAAATGATGAAGTAAATACAGTAGCGGCACATGTCAGATAAAATGAGAGCAATTAGAAGCAGCTGATATTTAGCATAAATTACCCTTGTTGTGATCGTTTCATCAGTTATACTTCTAAGTTTTATGAAGTTTTGCCTCAGGGTAAAGGGAAGATGTTCCTATGGTGGGGGCAGTAACAAGTGGAGGAGGAGGGAACCACACTTCACACACAGAAGCTGCCTCCAGAAAAACTTGCTCAGTTTTACTGTCTTTTCTGCTAAATCTTACATATTTTAATTAAAATAGAAAATCTGTGGCTGGAATATGTATATGCTCAAAACTTATTTAAAGTCTATGAAGTTTTACCATTAATTTCTAAAACATTAGAAAACACTTACATTGTTAACATTGAAAAAAAAAATGCTGTTCCTTCATCTCTCTGTTCCACATGGCCATTGTGTATAGAAAGGGTTGCACTGAGTTGAGGTGGATCCTTCAGCGTGACCTGAGGTGGATCCTTCAGCGTGACCTGAGGTGGCTGCTTCAGCTGGAGCAGTCACACATGAGACTGAACGTTGTTGTTTACGATATGGTTACCTATTTTATTACAACTGCCTTTATTAAATTGTACTTTACAAATGAACAAAAAGTCACAAATTTGACACATACAGAGCAATGTGTGTATTCAGGGCCAATTATAGAAGGAAAAGCTCCACAGATATATTTTATTGCGTATCCAACCTTGAGCGTCATACTGTTATTATAAAGAGCTACTAGCATAAAAACTAATTTAAATTATAAATAATGTTAAATAACTTCTGACGCATTATGATTCATATCAGCTTGATAATGAGTGAAGATATTCAAAGAGAAGAAACAGTGCAGAGAACAAAGATGGAAATTCAATGAGTGAGTTCAGGGTCTCTACTGAATGTCAGCGCTGCTGAAGCAAAGCTATGCTTTAGGGGCTACAGACAGTTCCATTAAACTTGGGGGGTGATCCTTGAATTTCTGCCGTTCTCCAGGTCTTCCTTTCTTGCTCTTGTGTGTGCCTCTTTCTGTAACATCCTTTCTGCTCATGGTTCTTGTGATGTCGTGAGTGTCGATAGTACAGGCTTTCTGTTCTTGCACTCTTGCTGTTTTCTTGACTTAATTCACAGCACTCTTATGCTTTTGCTACTTTCAACTGTGTACTTAATACTCAGATGACCCCCAGATGTGTTACAAGTGACAATAGCAATTATTCAGAGACTTTTAAATGTTTGTGAGCTTGATTAGATAAGAATTTTTCCTAAGGGGCTCAACACTCAGCAATAATTGATGCTCTATGTGGTTTAAAAAGTGTAAGCTAGTTAAGTTTTATCAGAAGACTATAAAATATGTCAATGAAAGTCACTTTAAGATTGTTTCCTTATTATGAGAATGGAAAATTGCTGAGATAGCAATTCCACTGGTAAACATTTTAGGTTACAATGGGAAATGAGGGTCTGGAAAGATAGCTCTGAAGGTACAGTGTCTACTGCACAAACATGAGAGGAATGTGCAAGCAAGGATGTTAGTGCCCAGGAAAAAAGGCATGGTGTCCTAACAGTGAATGGCATGGAAAGAAGTATTCCAGGGTTAGCTGGCTTCAGCATAAGCTAACGGGTCATTTCAGGCCAATAGTAGATCTTTCAAGAGAAAATAAAACAAACAAGAAGAAAACAAAGCCGAGATTGGCAGATTAAGTTACAATTCCCAAGGTTGATGTCTGGCCTCCTTATGAATTCAAACATTTGCATCTCCTTGCCCTCATATATGCTCCAGTATCCCCTCCTCAACACATACCAAAAAAGAAGTTAAGACCAGAGTAATGAATAATAAAGATGGAAAATTCTGAAAACTAAAAAGTTAAGTTATTCTTTTGTGCCAACGTTATTAATTTTAAGAAGTTAAAGTAGAAGATAAAATACTGGCAACAGAGATAAAGGATACCAAGAAACATTGTTGGTAGAATGGCTTATAATTACACTTAGGTTCAAGTTTAAAATCATTGCCTGACCAGTGACCTCATCTCCTAGCATGAGTCCTTGGTATTTCTCCACTTTTGTCGTGGGATTCTGGATAAAACAATCCTCACTTCAGGCCACTGCTGTTCCTTTTCTGGAAGAGTAATCTTGCTATTTATGTTAAACATTGTTAAATATTAATCCCCCTTTCATCCTCTGTTCAGTTAATGTTTATTTCTTACCCAATCTATAAAGATTGTAGTCACACTCATAATAATTTGTGCCATCATATTTGTGGCTGTTTTTATTTAATATCTTCCATGGAGACACTCCCCAGATACAATATTCACTCAAAATCACCAAGAGCCCTTTACCACCTGTGTATCTCTTTGCTGTGTTCACATGTGTCTTCAGTGTTTTCCCCTTAGACAAATCATAGGTCATCTTCTTAGCTCTCTGCAAGTTTACTGGTAATAAGTGTCAGAGCTAATTCTACAATACTGGAATAACTGCCTTTATTCTTCCAGTGTGTACTTCTAAGATTGGGATGCAAGGAAGTTAGATACTCTTTTAAAATTTATTGCCAAAGCTAAGGACTTGGTCCACTTCCGCTGCTTAGTGATGAGCCATTTACATATATTCCTCTCACTGTCAAAGGATATACCAGTGATTAGGCTTTTTTGCAATTTTCAGCACACTCGCTACATATTTCAAATCATATATCTTAGAAAGTAGTACATCCTCTTAGCCCCTTACTTAACCTTACTTAAACATGTCACTGTATTTTTTTTTCACCCAATAGAGTCTTTGGATTTGGAAAGAAACTCAAACATTGGAATTGAAATTTGTTGGAATAGGTAAACACCTTAGTGTAAAACTTGAGGCAAAACCAGGAATCTTCTAGGAGCAAAATCTTTTGATTTTGGGGGGTAGAGGATGGATTGTGATACAGTGTAATTGGTGTAGATAAATTATACTCAAGTTTTTTTCCAATTTCTTATGGGTTCATGATTTAAAAATTATTTCAAAATCATCTCAGTAAAAATCTATATTGCCTATAAGAGGTGGCAGTATTTTCATTTCTGTGTACAGACAGTTTTGTAAAAAAGTTCGGGGTTATATATAAGTGTGTTTTGCAATCAAAGAGAAGTTTTGTATATTCAGCACTGTGGTTATTCCTTTGTTAGTTCGAGCTGAACCTAGAGTCTCTTCTGGTGGATGGGCATCAGAAGTTACAAAAGGAAATGGTGGGTTAGGTATAAACTCCTAATTTCTTAATTAAGACTTAACGGCCATGTGGAGTCTAAACTTTGTTTTGAGCAGCGTTAGTAGACATTTGCTGTGCTGAGTAGGAACTGATGTATGCCAGCCTGTGTAACTCCAGGTTTTCATCAGGACAGTGACCTGCTGGATCGGCGGAAACATTGCTTCACCATGCAGTCTGAGTGTGGGGAGGACCTCTACTTCTCTGTGGAGTTAGAGAGTGACCTTGCCCAATGGGAACGAGCCTTCCAAACAGCCACCTTTCTTGAAGTGGAGCGCATACAGGTGAGAGCCTGTGGAGTGTAGTAGGTGTGGCGCTTGGAGAGATGTAGCCACTTACTGGAGTACTCAGAAGATATAACCCCAGTTCTGTGAGCTTGAGCTCCATATCAAATGCATCCAGTGTTTAACCATTTTTGAAAAACGAATAATTAGCCATATCTGAATAATTATTGAATTTTGTTTTACCTTTGTAGGCTAGTTCCTATCAAATATTACTATAACTTGAATTTTACACAGAAAATGTTCTGGCTGTAGTTTACTATTTACAAAGTTCCTATTGAACAGACCTGGTCACCTGGGTGCTAGAAGCCTCCCTTTCATCAGTGCATTTTAAATCCATGCATAGTATGTGAGGCTTTCTCCAAGGGCTGCTTCTGGGACATCCCATGATTTCTAGCACTTTCTACCAGATGCCTTCCACAGCTGTGTTGACGCTTCTTTCTTCCCCCTGTATGCTTTGCACGACTCACATCCTAACACTGGGTGAACTTTTTGTCATAAGGTGGTTTATTTTATTTCTGCATGTGTTGAAATTTAATACATTTTGCAAATCACAAGTGTCCAGTGAGTATTTACTAAATTGTAGTACTCCAATGTGAAGCTGTATCCAGATCAGAATTCATAGAACCTTTTGTTTTTTAACTGCATGAAAAGTTGAAATGCAATACCTCATAGAATTGGTTCTATGTTGGCCTGGAACAAGATACAGGGAAATTTGAAGTTAATTAGGTTATTACCCCTTGAAATAATTCATAGATCAAGGACATGAATACTTATTTTTCATACACATCTGACAGATATGAAACAAAAATGGGTGAAATTATTTGAAATATTTGGATATATCATTTTGTTATTTGAAAATGTGAATATACTAACATGATGAGTATTGTTTAATTTTGATATAATAAATATCTGCTTCATTAACATTGGTAAAAATTAGAGACATGGGCCTGATAGTATATGCCTATATTCCCAGCAATTGGGAGGTAAAGGCAGGAAAAGTAGTTAACTGTCATCCTCAGTTATTTAAGGCAATTTGATTCCAGTTTGTGCCACATGATATGCTGTCTCAACATAGTAAAATAAAATAAATAGGCAGAAAATGTTATAACGTAATTAATACTACTGAAGAACTCAAATAAAACTGTTTTGAAATATATTTATAAGGACTACAAAATAATGTTCTCTACCTTCAAATATGTCTATTTATTATTTTATACTTTATTTTATACCTTTGATAAACAGTGTAAATACTAGCGTATTTATTTATTTGAAAGGATGATCCATGAAAGCAGACACTTTGAGCATATTTGATGTGATCATTTAAAGTTACAATTAAACTTTAGAAAATGTAGTGAATATTGAGGTATAGAACACACACGTTATAAATAAAATGTTACATATCCTAGATTAAAAGGAGCAGGGCCAGGAGGGGAGAGGGTATAGGGAAATTTCTGGATAACACTTGAAATGTAAATGAAGAAAATATCTAATAAAAGTTGAAAAAAATAATGTGAGGTGTAATTCACTTAGGGTAATTTCACTGACTTTGTTATTTTCCCAGGTCAGTGAATTTTGGCAGTAAAGAACATATTTGTTTCATAACTATAATCCAGTTCAAAAATTACTTATTTTAGTATGATGGAGAGTATACTAATTTCAAAAAAGTTATTACACTTAAAGTTACTATGAATTTATTTCTTATTTGTTTTTATCTGGTAGTAGAAATATAGTTCCAAGGGCCATTTAAGATATTTATCCTATGAATATTTATCTATGGATGTTATTTAATATATAATTATAAACAAATCTTGCCAAGCAATTTATCATGTAGCTTTCCTAAAACAATAATTTTCGATATCACTTTTTTTACACTGAAATCCAGTTTTTATTAAATACATATTGTAACTATACAATAAATAAGCATTTCTTTACTCAAGTGTATAAAATACACTCAGTACATCTCTTAACATTGTACGTTATAAAGTGAACTATCAGCAGATCTCAACTTAGCCCATTTATTTGCTTCCATTTAATGATTATTGAGGCAATGTAACTTAATTTGCAATTTCAACTTAATGAGAAAATTTGGATGAACTATAATGTATTTTCACCTGAAATCTTCCTTTTAATGGCCATACATGAAAATAGCAAATAATTAAGCCTAAATTAAAAGAAAACATTGTAGCCTAAAACGTTCCTTAATGTTGATAGTGGTTTTCATAAATTACTAATGGCTGAATACAGCTATCTAAGATATCCACATATTTAGCAAATGCAATTATACCTAAGCATGGGCTTTTAATGCCCAATAAGTATGCCTTCTAATTTACTATTTTAACTTCAAATGAATATTTTGTCAAGGTTATAAATTTTCTAATGCAAACTAGGCTTTAATCATTTGAATATAACAGTCTCATAAAAGCAATTTGATAATTATAGGTATTTGTGAGAGACAATATATTTTGAATGAATATAATACAAACAAATTCAATATGAGCATTGGTATTTGAAAATTGCTGAAAAAATAGCTCCCTCATATGTGAATTATGATTATAGTTCATATAATTCATTGCTCTGTAGCTTGAAATCAAACTCAAATACAACTAGATAACCAGATATAACAATGTGTTAGGTTGTACATAAGATCCATGTTAGTTCATATCTTATTTATGATATTTTCTTGTTTCAGTATTCATATTTATTTATCTTTACAAAATATTTACAAGTAAAATTATAATGGTGTGGATCAAATCTAGGGTCTTTTTCATGTTAGGAATGTATTCTACTGAGCCATTCTCTAGTCAGCTACTAGTATTACATTCATAGATATCAGATCTCATATTCCCCTTGACAATGAGTTTATATAAGCCACATAGAAACTAACAATATTCTTTTTTTTCTCCAGTGCAAGACCTATGCATGTGTGTTGGAGAGTCACTTAATGGGCCTCACCATTGACTTCAGCACAGGCTTCATCTGCTTTGACGCAGCAACAAAGGTAATATGCATCAGGTGGTAGGAGAAATAGGTACCAAAATGATCACTCAAGAATGTGTGAAAAGCCTTTGAACTACTTGTAGCCTTTAAAATAATTGTATGTTGGATTTATGATCTTTATTTTTATCTATGGGACATAAACTATTAAAACACTGTTAAGGCAAACAATTATAGCAAAGTAATTTCTGCCACTCTGTCCATATATACATATAAATATAGAAAGATATTATTGGCAAATATTTTATATAGAGAGATGTATAATAGGTCAGTAGATTATAGATTATAGATGAATGAATGATACATTGATGAGGTAACAGAAAATATACATTGATAGATGATAAATGATAGGTACTGATTTATTCTCCTATTTTAAAAATATATCTTTATATGTTTGGATCAATTTCTTTCTTTGCCAATGATTTTTTAGAGTTCCTTCATGATTTTTTTTCTGAATCAAATTTAGATGATGAAACATTTTTTCAGTTTTATAGTTAATATCTTAAAATTAGGTAGAGAATGGTGCGATTTGGGTGTTTGGAATTTCTACTAAATATCTGTTATTAACACGTGACTTAACATTAGTGCTGTGTGATCTGATGACTTCACATTTCCAACATACTCTAGTCCATTGGAATAGCAATGGCCTTTCTTCAGCAATACTATCTATAGTCATTCTTGTTTATCATTGTGTAACATGGGAAAAAAATTAAGGTATTATACATCATTATTATCAGTTTGAAATAATCTTACACCACTACTGGTTCTGGTCTCTTAGTCCTTGCTGCAGTATCTTCTTTGGACTTTGAAATTTAGAGAAAGAGTCTTGCTAGAATCTCCTTTATCAAAAGAAGGACTAGCAGAGTGTAAGTGGAACCATACCCTCCCACTGTTTCAGTGATTAATAGTCTGTTATAAACTTTCTCTCAGGATAATCTGTGCACAAAATTTTTGAAAGAAAATTTATAACAAATAATACAATGATACATGCATGAGGAAGATAGAATATAAATTGTTCAGGAAAGAAGTGGATCTATAGGTGTGTCAAGCTGGTAATGAACGTAGCAAACACAGCATATGTAGAGAGTACTTATGATGGTTCAAGACGCAGCACCTATGACTGTCATTTAGAAAGTCCCAACTGTCTAAGGACTGCTAGTGGTGGTTTGGTGTTCAGAGGAAAACCCAATGTTACTTGTAGAAGAACAGATTCTATCACATAGAAAGAATGTGGTCTTTGTGTGATACATAAAGGATATGCATTAACAAAGAATTCCTGATGTTGTAACATTTCTGATATCTTTAGTAAGATTACTATCAAGTGAAAATAGGTCTGTGAGTATTACTCTAATGAAGTAACTAATTTACTGACTAATTAACCTGAGTATTAAGTTGCCAAAAATACTCAGCTATTAATTAAACTGACTTGAAAAAATTTTGAAAATGAGAAAGTGTGTTTATTTAATCAGAATGAGTGTCCCAAAAGTCCATTCTCAGTCATGTCTAAGTCTCTAAGGTTTATTTTATGAAGTTGATAATTTTTATTTTACTTCCATTGTGAAAAGTAACAGCCTGATTAAAACAAAATGTACACACTATATTCTTCACTCTTATGATGCATGTTGACAGTTTTAAGGATAGTCACAGAATGGTGTTACTATTTCCAAATTCATTTTGGACATTTTTTCTTACTCTCAGAAGACACTTTCTATTGATTATTCTTTATTCTTTGTATTCTTAACTTTTTAAGAATTTTTAAAAACTACATATTTAGTTTATTTGAAAATTTTGCCTACCTGTATGTCTATGAACCACATCCAAGCAGTATCCATGAAGACAAGAAAACTCATCAAGCACCCTGAAACTGGGTGAAATTATCCATAAAGTTGGCTGCCATGTGGTTGCCCTTCTCCTCAGCTTCTTCCAGCCTTCCCTAATTCAACAATAGGGGTCAGCTGCTTATGTCCATTGATTGGGTGCAAATATCTGCATCTGACTCTTTCAACTACTTGTTGGGTCTTTCAGAGGGCAGTCATGATAGGCCCATTTTTTGAGCACTTCATAACCTCAGTAATAGTGTCAGGCCTTGGGACCTCCCCTTGAGTTGTCACTTCTTTTCCTCAGGCTCCTCTCCATTTCCATCCCTGTAATTTTTTCAGACAGGAACAATTATGGGTCAAAGTTGTGACCGTGGGATGGCAACCCCATATCTCACTTGATGTCCTGTCATCCTGCTAGAGGTGGGCTCTATAAGTTCCCTCTCCCTACTGTGGAGCATTACATCTAAGATCCCTCCCTTTGAGTCCTGAGAGGCTTTGACCTTCCAGATCTCTGGTTCATTCTGAAGGGTCCACCCCAACCTCCTATCCCCTGAGTTTGCCTGTTTCCATTCTTTCTGCTGGCCCTCAGGGCTTCAGTCCTTTTCCCTCACCCAATACGAGATCATGTTCTTCCTCTCCTCCCCACTCCTCCCTCCTAATCCACTTTCTCTCCCAGGTCCCTCCTTCCCTCACTTTCTCCCCACTTGTGATTGCTTTCTTCTCTCTCCCAAGTGGGACTGAGGTTTCCTCACTGGGGCACTTCAGCTTGTTGACCTTTTTGAGTTCTCTAGACTGCATCTTGGTTATTCTGTACTTTTTAAAAATTTTTGTTGAATATTCACTTATTAGTGTGTACATACCATGCATGTCCTTTTGGGTCTCAGTTACCTCACTTGGGAATTATCCATAAAGTTGCTACCCCAGCTATGTTCTTTACCTCCTTACCACCTGAGTCACTGTGAATGGAAAACATCAGACAAAATCAACAGGTGACACAACCACTAGGCATGAAATCTATTGTCCTAAACTCATCAACTATTCTATGTTGGAAATTCTTCTGGTGGCAGAGGTTGACACCAGGTCTAACAGTTCCCATCTACATCCTACACACCCTTGCTTTCTGCCTTACCGTTAAAAGAAGGTCATTCCTTCCTTGTCCTTTTTTCCTCTCTCAGACTTGGAAAGCCTATCTCCTCCTCTTTGCCCAGTGATTGGCTACATATCATCTTTATCAGCCAATCAATTAATTAGGGAGAATTCCCCTACACTTAGACATCAGAAAAATGCAAATAAAAATGACTCTGAGATTTTACATTATAGCCATCAGACTGGTTAAGATCAAATCTCAACCTGCTGGAGAGGTTGTAGAGCAAGGGGGACACTCCTCCACTGCTGGTGGGAGTACAAAGTTGTACAACCACTCTGGAAATCAAAATGGTGTTTTTTTCAGAGGAGTGAGAATAGTTCTACCTCAGCAGGCATGGTGGCACATGCCTTTAATCCCAGCACTCAGGAGGCAGAGGCAGAGGCAGGCAGATTTATGAGTTAGAGGCCAGCTTGGTCTACAAAGTGAGCTCCAGGACAGCCAGGGCTATACAGAGAAACCCTGTCTCACAAAAAACAAAAACAAAACAAAGAGAGAGAGAGAGAGAGAGAGAGAGAGAGAGAGAGAGAGAGAATAGAGAATAGTTCTACCTCAAGACCTAGCTATATCACACTCCTGAGTATATACTCAAATGATGTATCATGGTGCCAGAAGGACACTTGCTTAACTATGTTCATACCTGATTTAGTACAAATAGCTCGAAACTAGAAACAACTTAGATGCTCCTCAACTGAAAAAGGGATAAAGAAAATATGGTTCATTTACACAAATGAATACTACTCAGCAATTAAAACCAAGGACATTGTGAGCTTCATAGGCAAATGATGGAACTAAAAATATCCTGAGAGGTAACACAGTCCCAAAAGGACACACATGGTCTGTACTCACTTATAAGTGGATACTAGTCATAAAATAAAGGATAACTATCATAAAATCAACAGACCCAAAGAAGCCAAATAACAAGGAAGGCCCAAGGGAGGATGGTTGAGTCTTTCTCAGAAGGGGAAACAAAATACATATTGGAAGTCGGTGGATTGGGTAGAAGAGGGATATGGAGGGAAGTATATGTAGGGAGAGCAGGGGAGAGAGAAGGAATTTGGCTGCTGTGGGTATGGGTAAGGGCTCAGAAGGTCTATGAGTGTGACTCTAGCTGAGACCACTAGCACTAAGGGATATGGAAGCTAAAATGGCCACTCCCTGTTAGACAGGAGTCTCAGTGGAGAAATAAAGATAGCAACCCACACATAAAACCTTTGACCCAAAATATTTCCTGCCTGCAAGTTGTGAAGAGAAAAAGAGCAGAAGTAATGTCCAATCAATGACTACCCTAAACCAAGACCAGTCCCTGACACTATTATTGATACTCTATTATGTTTGCAGGCAGGAACCTAACATAACTCTTCTGAGAAGTTCCACCAAGCAGTCAATGGAAAAAGATAGAAGGGCTCATACCCAATTATTAGATGGAGTTTGGGAAGTATTTCAGAAGGAATAGAAGAAGGATTTGGGGACCCAAAGATGACAGAAACTCTGTGGGAAAACTAACAGTATCATCTAACTTGGACCCCTGGGGACAGTAAGCAGAGAGAGAGCATGGGTTGGACATAGCCCCCCTACATATATATTGCAGTTGAGCAGCTTGGTCTTCATGTGGATCACCCAACAACTGGATCAGGAACTGTGCCTGAGCATATTGCTTGCCTGCCTATAGACCCTATGCCCCTAAATTGACCACCTCCTCTGGTTTCAGTGAAGTAGGAGAAGGACTTGAGTAAGGGGTTACTGCGAGGAGAGGAAGGGCTGATATTGGGATGTAAAGTGAATAAATAAATATATTTTTAAAAGAATACTCGACTTAAATATTTTCAATTAATTTAATTTATTTTATATTGAAATTATTAATTAATTTGCATACAAGTATTTTTATTAATTTGAAGATAAATCTTGGAAAACTTCACATTAATTGAATAAATGAGCTATTCTTAAAGCTTATAACATAATGCTGAAATTAGCAGTATTTAACCATTATTTCTAAGTATTCCATATTTCAATGGATTTTTGTCACAGCCACAAACATGTTATTTTTCTGTAGGCAAGTAATCTGTGTTAGGAGACATTGTGTTTCAGTGAATTGCTTTATGACCAGTGTACAGAGAGAAAAGCAGGTTTTGGCACACAGTTTCAGAATCTCTAGTCTATAAATCAATACTTTGTTTATTCTGGACTTGTAGTAGGGCAGCACTGCATGGCTAGGAAAAAAAAAAAAAGATGAGAGCCCCTTGTATCCTTTGTGAACATGGCCTTAATGACCAAGCTTCTCCTAGTAGGTTCTCTGCACATATGAAGAGATAGCACATAGTTGAGCTGTTCATAAAACATAGCCACCTCTGCAGTGTGGTCTTAGGGAGAACCTTTAACATTTGGGCCTTTGAAAGACTTCTCCAAACCATAGCTAAATCCATTATGCTTGCTTTTTATTTTGATTTACTCTGACAGCAATATGCTGCTCCTGTCTTCTGAACATGGTACCCGAAAGGCCTCTGCATATGAGAAAGCCACTTTCAACTTTACTGTCTTTGCTGCTGATAGGTAATTGTGAAGTTCTGCCACTGTGAGGATTTCCTTCCATTTGATAGTACATTGCTGTGCTACATGTAATTCTATGCCTTGGTGGGTCACATGACACTCAATTTATGATGGGCAGCTCAGGTCAGGGTAAGTGGGTCACCCATTGTCAAATTCTTTTTCCTGTAAGGCCAAATAGCAGACTAAGAGCTTTATTTCAAAGGGAGGACAGTTGTCTGCAGATGTTGGTATGGTCTTGCTCCAAAATTCCAAAGGTTCTTCTGTGATTTACCTTACACGGCCTGCCAAAGGCTTCAAACAGTATCCCTGACACTGACTCCTGAAATAACCAGCGGGTCTGCTAGATCATATGGTCCAAGTGGTAGAGCAGCTTGTTCAGCAGCCTAGATCTGCTGAAAAGCCTTCTCCTATTCCAGCCCTACACAAAGCTGGCATGTTTCCAAGTCACATGGTATATGGGCTGGGGAAACACCCAAGTGAGGAATGTGCTGCCTCCAGAATCCAAATAGGTCCATTAAATGTAGTGTTTCTTCTTGGTGGAAGAGGCCCAGTGCAATAAATTATCCTTCAGCTTAGAAGGAAGATTTCTGCATGCCCCACACCACTAGACTCCTAAAACTTTTACTGTCTTCTGCACTGACCACACAGGAGATTACAAAGGAGGTGTCATGGGAACCACTGCTCCTGCATCTTTCAAGTCCTTGATGGTGGCAATAAGTTCTGTAATTTCTCTAGGGATGTGATTCTTTTTTTTTTACTATTTTCTTTAGCACGGTCAATTCTAAAGGCTTTCAGTTAGCATTTTCAACCATAATAACTCTTACTGCACAGGTAAGGGAACCAATGTGAGAATTCTGCCAGCTTCTAAGTATATCTCTTCCGAATACATATTCTGGGATTAGGCAAATCACAAAATGATAAGTTCAAAGGCCAACTGTACCTATTGTGTGTCAGACTTCAGCCAAGTCTCCATTAATCATCTGACCTCAATAAGCCCCTACTTTAACTGGAGGAGTAAAATATATTTGGAGATCTCTTGGAATCAGTGTAAGTTCAGAACCAGTATTCTATAGATTCCAGAAAATCTGATTGTTTCCTTCCTCAGAGTAAAAGGCTTTTACTCTTGTAAAATGTTGTAGGTTCCTCTGAGAAAAGGATTGGAGAAATGCTGCAGTAAAATTTTTGGAATTTTATCAAGTTCCTTCCTCAGGGGAACCTAGCTGTCCCTTCATTCAAGGGGTTCATTGCTGGGTCTGAAAACTGGCTCAAGTCTGGAAATTTATTCATGGCCTAAGCTTGCCTTTTGCTACAATCCAACATAGCCTTTATTTCATTTGTTTGAGAATCTTTCTGCTCAATAGGCTCTTTATATATTTTATTCCTGGAAACATTATGACTGATTAGCTTGTACCAAAAGTTTATGTGAATCATGCCATCATAAAGTTCCTTTTGCCTATGCTAATCATTACATGTTAAATTATAATGATCATCACCTTCTCTGTGATACTCATTATGATAACTATGATCACTTTTGTTTTTGCTGATTGAGAGCTGCTACCTGGCACTACTGTGGGTCAAACTGATTGCATATGATATGTCCAATTGAGCAGTAACATCTCCAACCCTAAGGTCTGCCACAAGGAAAAGGACAACAAAACTCTTCAAATTCAGGTGTCTCTCTCACCAATTTACATTTTCTAGGATTAGTGAAGGGCATGCCTTCTGGGCCTTCCCATTGTGAAGAATTAGATTTTGCACACATGCCCACTCTAGCATTACAATTTCCCTGACCCTTAAAATCTTTTCATCAACACTAAACCAGGGGATATAAAGCATTTCCAATTTCTTTTCAGGAGGCCATCTTTTGACAAATGCTTCAACATTTTTTTATTTTGATACCTTTTTAAATTTTAAATTTTTAAATTTTTAATTTTTAACTTTTTTAGTTTTATATCTTTTCCAATTGAAGGAGCTTGCATATTAAACATTGACTCTCCACTGAGAGGAACCGTACCAATAAACTCAGCCTGAGGCAGTTTTATGTTCATTCTACCATTATAACTCAACCTTAAAATTTGTTCCCAAATATACTCCCCAGTCTTCTATTTGAACAAGTTAGCAAATTCCTTAAGCCCTTTAGTAGTATAGTGAAGATGCAATCTCTTATATCCAGCTGTCTCAAGAAATGTGTTTGTTTTCAAAGCCCTAACTAACCATTTAAGTGGTAATATTGCAAAAAGAAAGGATGAATAATTAGAAAAGTTGATTACCAGTATCAGTTGCAAGACTGGAATTGTCTTGTGCTGAGAAATAAAAGCAATGAAAACAATATACAGAAAATATAAATAAACCATTGCACTGTGGTTTGAATGTATATTTCTGTTTTAAACTTACATTGGGGCTAGGAATGTATCTCAGTGATGTAGTAGTGATGTGGCAGGGACACAGGCTCGGGTTATATTCTAAACAATACAAATAAGAAAAACATGTTCATATACTGGAATGACAGACCTGCTTCTCAAGATGGCAATAGTAGGATTGAGGTAGCAGTGTAGTGGAAGTGAGGCAGAAAGAGAGCTAATTATTTCTAGATGATATGGTGGCTTTCTCTATGTACTCTATGGAGTTTGGGAGAACTCATTCAAACCCTGCCACTTGCAATCAATTTTAGGTTTTGAAAAGGGGGTAGCACTCGGTCTTTTAATAACTTGTCCTCAGGTTTCTGAGAGTTTTGCACATTTTTTCTAAAATTTGGTACACCAAATTGCACCTTCAGCAATATTAAATGAGTACTTGTCAGTTGATTAATTGATCTTATTCATTCTGGTTGTGGTGAGATAAAGCATCAGAGTAATTTTCCTTTACATTTTAAAAATTTTTATGCATAATATATACTTTCAAAATATTTTTAGCCATTTTTTATTACTTTGATAATTCTGTTAAGATCCATAAAATATTTTTAATTTTGTTGTTTTTCTTGCTGTGTTTTTGTAGTCTTATACTTCCTAGATACGAATCCACTGTCTGTTGTATAGATGGCAAGCATTCTCTCCAACTCTGTGGGCTTTCTTAACATTATATTGTTTCATTTGCTGTACATAGCTTTTTAGTTTCATGAGTTTCAAAGGTTTCCCTTAATTACCGAGCAAATATTGTCCTCATCAGACATTCCTTTCCTGGATAAACATCTTCTAGGTTACTGCCAATGTTTTCATCCAGCTGTTCATATATATATATATATATATATATATATATATATATATATATATGCATGACTAATAGCACTAAATAGGTTTTGTATACATACATGTATGTATAAATATATAATACAAAGAAACACAAACACATATGTATACATGCATGTAATATATGTATAATAATACATATGTATAACAAAAATTAAAGAAGAAACAGTTATGAATTGAAGAAGGATGTAGACATGGAAGGTTTCTGTAGGGTAAATAGAATGTGTAATAATATATACATGGAGCTCATGAATATAGTTCTCAAAATATACTTAAAATTCTTTCAGATAGCATCTGATTCCATGTTTTTTTGGATGTCCATCTATTTGCAAATTAACCAGTTCTATTATTCTTAGATAAATAATTATTTTCCATGCTTATTTTATCACATCTTCTTCAAGTGTGAACAGATTATGGTCAATATTATGTCTGATTTTGTCTGTCACCTTCCATTCAAGCATCATGGATTACTCTTTACATTTATTCTGTACTATTTTATACTATACACTTTTTCTATGCCAAAGGTGTGGCCCTGTGTTCTATAATTCTCAGTTTCTGTCTTGTACATTTTAGTCACATCAAACATTTAATCCTAGTTCTAAATCCAGATTTTTTTAAACCTATCATTCCATGCTAGTTATAAAAAAAAAGTCTAGCAGAAAGTTCTCTATATATTGATGCTATTTCTGTTTGTTTTATTTTCTTCTGCATTTAGATATACTTATCATCAAATACAAAAGTAAAGACTAACATGGATAGCAGGAAATATTTAATGATAAACAAATTCCTATTTTTATGTTCTTTAGAGAAAATACAAAGTACCAGTCTTGCAAAGTCCTGGAGATAGAATTGTATATCACTGCAAAGATAGAGATTTCATATTACTATACAGATTTTTATATATTATGACTCAGTTCTTCACATTTTCTTTTTATTGCAAAGGGATTTTTTTCTTACTTAATATATCCACATTAATGTTTCTCCTCTCTCTACACCTGCTAGTCCCCCCTCTTCATGAAAAAAAATCTGGATCTACTTCCTTTCTGTTTCTTATTAGAAAACAAGAGGCTTTTAAAAGATAATAATAAAGTCAAACATAATATAATAGGAACAATGGAAAATAAAACATACATCAGAATTGAACAAAACAAACAGAAGGTAAATATTCCCCCCCCCCAAAAAAAACCCCACAAGAATCAAAGGCTCACTTAATCACACACTTGGGAATCTTTTAAAAGTACTGAACTGGAAGCTATAATATATGCAGAAGATCAGGTATACACCCTTGCACTCTCTATTTATGATGCCTACAGACACCGTGTCCAAAGCAACTCTTATAAGAACAATATTTAATTGGGGCTGGATTATAGGTTTAGAGGTTTAGTCCATTATCATCATGGTGGAAAGCACAGCAATGTCCAGGCCAGCATGGTGCTGGACGAGCTGACATTTCTGCCTCTTGTTCCAAAGGCAACTGGAAGATTGACTTCTAGGAAGCTAGGAGGATGGTCTCAAAGCCCACCTCCACAGTGACATGCTTCCTCCAATAAGGCCACACGTACACCAACAAGGCCACACATCCTAATAATGCCACTTGTTGGGTCAAGCCTATTCAAACCACCACAGGACCCCTTGGCCAACAACCCAATCCTAGTACAGAAAACTCTCTTTGGTGATAAGAGATATCCAATTTTGTTTTTGTTTCCCTCATTATTTGGCAATTTCATTTAAATTGCTTTCACATATTTTGGTATTTTAAGAACTTTCTACTTTATTAGATTTCCAAGCTAACCTTAAAATGCTTTTGGATTTAGCAGTCTTTCCCTGTACTTCCTCCCACATACCCTTTTTTTCTCTTCCCTTTCATCAACTGAACATGTTATACTCTTCATCCATCCATAACTACCTTTTCTGTTTCTCTTTCCTAAATATCATTTGTCTGCCCTTTTTAGATCTGTTCTTTATGTCTAACTTCTGTGTGCAGTAAGAATTGTTGTTTCTTTAAAAAGCACTGAAATGGGAATTTATTTTCTGAAAGTTTGCAAGCTGCAGATTGTTTCTGTGATTGTTTGATATTTGAAATTCTGGGAACTTTTTAGAAAGTATCTATCTATCTATCTATCTATCTATCTATCTATCTATCTATCTATCTATCTTCTATCTATCTATCTATCTATCTATCTATCTATCTATCTATATCTATCTATCCATCTATCTATCATCTCTCTCTATCTATTCTCTCTCTCTCTCTGTCTCTCTCTCTCTCCACTAGGGCCCTGAGGTATTAGGGTTGTTTGGTTTTTGGTTGGTTGCTGTTGGTTCCTGTTTGTTAAGTAGACATGCATGAAGAAGAAGAAATCAGATATCCTTATGGTAAAGATCAAATTTATTCCAAAGATTTTGATGTCCCTAATCAACAAAATCTAGTCTATCAATTAATAACAACACTTACCTATCAATTCTTTTTCTCTCCTTTCTAGTGTTAGGGGGTTGCATGGGTGGAAAAAGGATGAAGAAATGTGGAAATTAAATGAACCCACAAAGTATCCAAAATACAGCTACAACTCTGTGGTTGTACAGTGTATAGCTTGGTTATTGACATAAAAGCTCATATCCACATATAAGTTAATATACCACATATGTATTTCTGGGTCTAAAATACCTCATTCCTGATTACTTTTTCTAATTCCATTGATTTTTTTGGGAAAATTTCATAATATTATTTTTAAAGATTTATTTATTTGTGTATTTCATATATATGAGTGCTCTACTTACATGTATGTGTACATGACCAAAGAGGGCATCATCAGATCCCACTATAGATAGTACAGAGTTGAACTAAGAACCTTTGGAAGAATAGCTAGTGCTCTTAACCACTGAACCATCTCTCCAGCCCAATTTCTTTATTTTTAATGGCAATAATGATATATTGTGCTCATGTAGCACATTTTCTTTACCCATTTATCTATTGAGTAACATCTAGGCTATTTCCAGTTCCTGGCTATTATAAAGAGACCGTTGGGTATATGACTGAGAATGATATAGCTATATCTTGAGGTAAGTCAAATCCTATCTTCCTGAGGAACCACCACACTGATTTCCATAGTGAAAGTTATCAGTTTGCACTCACACCAAGAATGAATGAGTTTTTGCCTTACTCCACATCCTCAACAGTCTGAGTGTCACTTATATTATTGAACTTAATCATTCTGACAATTATCTAATGGAATCTCAAAGGAGATTGATGGCTAAGGTTATTGAACACTTAAATAAGTATTTCTCAGTCATTTGAATTTCCTCTTTTAAGAATTTTCCATTTAGACCTGTACTCCATCTGATAGAGGGCTAATATGCAATATATACAAAGAATTTAATAAGTTAGACCCCAGAGAATCAAATAACCCTATTAAAAATGGGGTACAAAGCTAAACAAAGAATTCTCAACTAAGGAATATTGAATGGCTGAGAAACACCTAAAGAAATGTTCAACATCCTTAATCATCAGAGAAATGCAAATCAAAACAACCCTCAGATTCCACCTCACACCAGTTAGAATGATTAAGATTAAGTGACACTTAAGTGACAGCAGATGCTGATGAGGTTGAGGAGAAAGAGTAACACTCTTCCATTGCTAGTGGGATTGCAAGCTGTTACAACCACTCTGTAAATCAGTTTGGTGGTTCCTCAGAAAAGTGGACATAGTACTACCTGAGGACCCAGCTATACCACTCCTGAGCATATACCTAGAAGATGCTCCAACATGTAATAAGGACACATGCTCCACTAAGTTTATAGCTGCCTTATTTATAATAGCCAGAAGCTGGAAAGAACACAAATGTCCTTCAACAGAGGAATGGATACAGAAAATGTGGTACATTTACACAATGGAGTACTACTCAGGTATTAAAAACAATGAATTCATGAAGTTCTTGGACATACTCTTAATGATCTGAGTTTTACACTGAAAAGGATCAGTGTGAATTTTATGATACATATTTACCATATTAGAAGAAAATGAAGATTATTTATACATTCTAATGATAATATTAAAATCAAATTAAATAATAAAATGTAAACATGTATAAAATATGATTTACAAAGTAAGTTTTATGTATAGGCTACTTACTCATGAGAAGGAAAACTACTGATTGCTTTTGTTACTATGAGAATATTTTAATAGAGTGATAAATATATGGAATTGGGGAACTTAAAAACAATTATTTTATTACATAATTTTACATTTAAATTTCATAAACATCTATTTATTTGGATCACATAATTGGCTTAGTGAACACACATGCTATATTCTAACCACCATATCTTAAATGGGGCCAATGACAAGAAATCTGGAGCCATTGTTTAATTCCAACAATAGCTTTAATGAATGTAGCCATGATTAACATCCTGAACAAATTCTAATTGGAGGATAATGAGATGTCTCATAAAAATGACAGCCAGTTTTGTCATTCCTAAGACGCACATAAAGCCTGGCCAACCATTGAGGACTACCTGTAATCCCAGGGCACCTAGATACAGAATCCACAGGGTAAGCTGGCATTTAGACTAGCAAGAATTTGTTAAGTGTTTGGATCAAAAGAGAGAGAAACTGTATATAAAGTTGGGAGCAATAGAGGAAGACACCAGAGGGTACTTCAGCTCTTCAAATGCATCTGTACACTTGTGCACTAGCACCAACACGTGCATACCTATCCACAAACATGGCGTAGGCATACAAACATATCACACATATCCTTGGCATTTCTTGAAAGTCCAAATCAGGGGAAATGTCTGGATAAGCTGTAGTGTTAAAAGACATTCCTTTTTTCTTCTTCCTTTTTAAAATTAGATATTTTCTTTATTTACATTTCAAATATTATCTCCTTTCCTAGTCCCCCCTCTGAAAATCCCCTATTCCCTCCCCTCCCCCTGCTTCCCAACCCACCCACTCCCATTCCTGGTCCTGGCATTACCCTATACTGGGGCATAGAAACTTCACAGGACCAAGGCCTCTCCTCCCATTGATGACCATCTTGGCCTTCCTCTGCTACAAAAAAAAAAAAAAAAAAAAAAAAAAAAAAAAAAAAAAAGACATTCCTCTACTTACTGCAGGATAACATTCTGATAGGCCCATTGTAAACTAATGAAATTAGATGACTCATTTAAAATTTCTAAGTACTAAAGATAATAGCTTGGTACCTCTGCACACCGTGGAATACTCATTATTCTTCCAAAAGCATGAATACCTACCTGTATTAGAGTCATGTCACTAATATCTACTCCAGTCCTCTCTTCAAAGTAAGCATATGTGGAACATATGTAATGGTACACCATAACTTAAGGTCAGTAAGTTATAAGTTAAATTTTCCTAAGCGAAACTTCATACAGAGTTTTATTTCTAAAAGTCTTCTGAGGAGAAATGGAAACTCATGCTTTGTTAGAAAGAATATTCTCTGATAGGCTTCCAATCCACACACTCACTAAACTAGTATCATGGGAATTCTTGAACTTTTCCATGAGAAGACTGCAGGCTGCTTTTGAGTTTAAACTTTGATGTCCATGATCATACTGCACACGTGCCTTCATTTTCAAGCACTCCAGATGTCTATGATCATCTTTTACACAGACGTCTGAATTCTAGCTCAGGTGCTAATGATCACACTACACATGTGCTTTTATGTTTATGTCCATGTGCCTAAGTTCACTCTTTTATGCCCATGCTCAGGTGTCTATGATCATCTTTTACATATACTTTCATGTTCCAGCTCAGAGACCTGTGATCACACATGTGCTTTCATGTTCATGTTCAGTTATCTATGGTAATGCTTTCAAATTTAACCTCAGCTACCTATACAGTATAAATTGAACAATTACAAAATATCTTGTGTGTGTTAGTGTTTTTTTCTAAACAGCTGTCATATATATGGGTAAACTACAGCAAGCATCAATATAAGTATTTATAAGTTTGTTAGATATATAATCTCAGGGTCAACTCTCGATCCATTATATCAGATTTAGCATCGGAATCTAGCAAATTAATTATACAAGCCCTCCAGACTATTCTGGTGCTGCTAATTTCTGAAAATCCAAAATACCACTTTGGATTATAATACTGGCTGAGTGTTAATGTTTGACTATTTGGGACACTATGTGTCCACAAGAGCAATTGTCATGACCAGCAACAGTTAGGTTAAAGAATTGTGAAAAGGAACATTTTATTTGCTGGAGATGAACTGGAGGAGATACTTCTTGGCAAATCTACTTGACAAATCATTTTTAATATATGATTATACAGTAATTCATGTTTGAGGCAAGCAAAAGGTCATTGAGGACTAAGATTCTGCTTCATCATAAGCTGTACTTCTGGATCATTCTTTTAGCTCAAGTGTGGTGCAAAAAGGCATTTCTCATTTTTTTATTATTAAGCAGGAAAAACACAAAGTGATGTTTATGGTTAGCTAGAGGAAATATAAGTACACTAATGGAATACACCTGATATTATGTCTTATTTTTAATAATGTGAAAAGAGCTACGAATATTCTTCCAAAGCCTTTGCCTTTCTTACAGAGATGATGTTGATATGGCACAGAACTCCCTTCATGGTCTTGATATCAAGTCCATTGACTTGTCATAGTTTAGGCAATCCTTTCTAGAAGAATACCTTTTGGGAAGAACATTCTGCACTCTACTCTGTCCATAGTTAATAGTAAGTTCACAGATTTTTTTTACAGCTTAGCTACTTAAGTCCCCCTTTTTATTTTGCATAATGTCAGAGAGCAAATCATATATATGCACAGATTTAGTACCGAATTTTGTATACATTGCACAATTATTGCTAGCCACATAATTATTACTAATACCAAGAAGAAAGTAATCACAAAATGTAATATTCATCATGTAAGCCATCATGGCCAATATATATGAATTGTAGAAACTTTATTTAATTTCTTGCATGCAAAGAAAATTTAATTGACCTTGATGCTACAAGAGAAATCTGAGACATCAAAGCAGTACTTGTCAGGAAATTATCTTTTAGCAGTAAATCATCACTTGTTGCATGGTTTTGGAGGATTATCTCTTTCTTTTTTAATGGATAGCTACTAATGTTTGTCTCAATTGTGTTTTTTTAGCAAAATAGAATATAATAAAATAAAACAAAGAACATTATCTTTAAGTTAGACAAGTTAAACCAACATAAGGAAAAAAAAAACACTCTAGAGGGCCCATAAGAAACAGAGACTCACTCGTTTACACATGAAGGAATCCTGTAAAAGTACTAAACTGAAAGCTATAACATATACACAGAAGAGCTAGTAGAGACATGTGTAGACCCTCTGCTTATTGCTTCAATCTCTGTGAGTTTATTTGAGCTTTGCTCAGTAGATTTAGAATGTCTTGTTCTCCTAGTGTCCACTATCCCCTCTAGCTCACACATTTCTTCTACTTGCATAATAAGAACACAGGTAAAGACACCAGCTCTGCCTTACATTCAATGAATTTTGTAAGTATTCTTTTTACGAATGATGCCTTGATATCAGATTTTGGATAGGAATATATAGTCTTGGCAGGAGCATTGGTTTGGGGGATTTCAATGAGACCCCTTTGGCCAATAACTAAATTGTATCTAACCTAGTTCCAGACTGGAAGCTTTGGTAGCAAGAACTGAACAATTGAAGCTCCATCTTCCTGTTATTTGTAGACCTCATTAGGATCACATTAATACATTTTAATAAGCTTTTACTGCACTAGGATTCCTTGCTGCCCCTCAAATACCCTTTTAGCTGTCTCTACCTGTATTCCCTCACTCATCCCCATCTTCCCTCCTTTAACCACATGATCCTTCCATTCCTGACCCACCCTCAGCACAATATCTATTGTATTTTCCCCTCCAATGGAGATCTATCCCATTCCTTTTCTCAGTGACTAAACTTTTGGGTCAACAGATTGTATTAATGGCCAATTTTCACACATAAGTGAATACATATCATAAGGTCTGGTTCCCATACTAAAGATGAATTTTTTTTGTAGTTCCTGTCATTTGCCTGCAAATTTCAATATGTCCTTTTTTTTTTTTTTTAAGAGCTGAGTAATGTGTCAATGTGTCAATTTACCACATGTTCTTTACCCACTCTTTTTTTTTTTTTTTTGAGAAACATTTTATTGTTTGTAGTTTCTGGCTATTATGAATAGAGCAGCAATGAACATGTTTGATCAGTTGTCCTTGTGGTATAATGAAGCACCCTTTGGGTATATGCCTAATAGTGGTATAGCTAGATATTGAGGTGGATTGATTCCCATTTCTCCAAGGAACCACCATAATGGCTGTTCTTGTATCCACTCCCACCAGCAATATAGGAGTGTTCCTCTAACTCCCCTTGTAAAATTAATTTTTCTGTTAAAGTGAACTAAATAGTTATTAGAAAAATAAGCAGAATTTATATAAAATATTGACTGTATGCTTCAGACAAATATATACGTGTATATATACTTTGTTACAAATAAATGTTTACTCACTTCTTGTTATGTAGTCATAGGTTTACCCTTGAAACTTTTACTAATCTTATTGTCTCAAGAACAGGGACAGTATTCATTTTGTTGGGGATGAAATAGTACTAGACAGTACTACAGAAGAATCTGCTTAAACAAGTTATATCTTTGAGAAACATTGGTGGCACCTGCTACATATGGTAAAGGATACATTGAACTTTGAAAGATAGCCTTTGATGAATACATTTTCATTTAGATGTTGGTGTTGGGCACATTATTAAATAAGATTAACTTTTATATTTAAACTACATAATTTCTTGACTTGAATGCAGACATTCACTTTTATGACTTATATGTTCCATTTCTATCTCCTTTTAGGCTGTACTTTGGAGGTATAAATTTTCTCAGCTTAAAGGATCATCAGATGACGGCAAAAGCAAAATCAAATTTTTGTTTCAGAATCCAGATACGAAACAGATTGAAGCAAAGGTAAATGTCTGTGTCATTAAGACTCAATGGGGAGAAAATTTCAGATTAATTAATGCAAATGTTCTTTGCTTACTTTGAAATATCACTGTGATCCTTAATGCTAGCAACAGATTTTCATTGAAAAGCATTACTCCAGAAAAATTATATTCAACTGCTTCTGGTCTGAGTCTTAATCTTGTATGAACTACAATTGTGTGTGACTAAAATGACATACTAAAAGCTGAAGGGGCCATATTGCAGGTTCTCCATTTTAAAATACTTTAAAAAACGATCTGCTTCATAGCTATGAATCAATTTTAAATGTGAGTACAAATTCTGAAAAATGGTTTTAATGAAATCTTGAGTAATAGCTATATAATTATGACTGAAAGAAAATGAATTACTAAATAAAGTTTCATATTGATTTATATAGTATTTCAGCATTCAGGAATATGTTAACTATGTTGTTAACTGAAGTTTAAAACCATTTACATTTTTAAGTATTTATACTACAAAAATTAGAAATACAAAATATTTTCCATTATCTTATCATGAGTTCACAGTAGCAATGTCTGAGTTTAACTAAATTATAACAAATATTATTCCTCTGTAGAGGAAAGAATAAATAAATTACAAAATGAAAATTTAATCCTGTGACACAGAAACCCAATGCTCATTTTTGTTTGTGAAATAAAATCACCATAATTTATTTTTTTAATCAATTATCTAAATTCAGGGTTATTCTTAGGATGACTTCCAAGTTTTCCTGAACTTGGCTCTGTGTGATATTCTATGCAGTCTCTTCCATTCTGATCAGAAGCAATCCTTTTAAATTGCTTTGCTTTTAACCTGTGACACTAATTTGTCTTATATATATTCCCATGCCCTTTTTCGACCTTTTCTCTCTTATGTTTGCATAGTTTTGTAGAGCTCTCTCCTTCGTTTATATTTGTCTCAGTTAAAGTAACTGTGGTCTTCTCTTTCATGTACTTATTCTTTTTCTTTCACATCTCCCAAAGAATTAATGTAACCACATTCATGTATAACATTTCATTTTTTATTAGATATTTTCTTTATTTACATTTCAAATGTTATCCCCTTTTCTAGTTTCCCCTCTGAAAATCACCTATCCCCGCCCCTTCTCCCTTTTCCCCAACACACCCACTCCTGCTTCCTGGACATGGCATTCCCTTATACTGGGGCATACAACCTTCACAGAACCAAGGGCCTCTTCTCCCATTGATGACCAACTATACCATCCTCTGCTACATATGCAACTAGAGCCATGAGTCACACCATGTGCTTTCTTTGATTGGTGGTTTAGTCCAAGAGAGCTCTGAGGTTACTGGTAAGTTCATATTGTGGTTCCTCCTATTGGGTCACAAACCCATTTAGCTCCTAGAGTATTTTATCTAGTTCTTTCATTGTGGACCCTATGCTTTGTCCAATGGATGGCTGTGAGCATAAACTTCTGTATTTGTCAGGCACTGGCAGAGATTCTCAGAAGACAGTATTATCAGGCTCCTGTCAGCTAGCTCTTGTTGGAATCCACAATAGTGTCTGGGTTTGGTGGTTGATTATGGGATGGATCCCAGAAGGGACAGCCTTTGGATTATCATTCCTTCAGTCTCTGCTCTGAACTTTGTCTCTATAACTCCTTCCATGGATATTTCGTTCCCCATTTGAGGGACATCTGGGTTCTTTCCAGCTTCTGGCTATTATAAATAAGGCTGCTATGCACATAGTTGAACATGTGTCCTTATTAAAAGTTGGAACATATTTTGAGTATGTGCCCAGGTATTACTGGATCTTCCATTGTATTATGTATAATTTTCTGAGGAACTACCAAACTGATTTACAGAGTAGCTGTACCAGCTTGCAATCCCACCAGGAATGGAGGAGTGTTCCTCTTTCTCCACATTCTCGCCAACATCTGCTGCCACCTGAATTTTTGATCTTAGCCATTCTGACTGGTGTGAGATGGAATCTCAGGGTTGTTTTGATTTGCATTTCCCTTATAATTAAGGATGTTGAACATTTTTTAAAGTTATTTTCAGCCATTCTGTATTCCTCAGTTAAGAATTTTTTGTTTAGCTTTGTACCTGATTTTTTAATAGGGTTATTTGGTTCTCTGGAGTCTAAATTCTTGAGTGATAAGTATATATTGGATATTAGCCTCCTATCATATTTAGGATTCGTAAAGATTTTTTTCCAGTCTGTTGGTTGCTTTTTTGTCTTGTTGACAATGTACTTTGCCTTACAGAAGATTTGCAATTTTATGAGGTCCCATTTGTCAATACTTGATCTTCCAGCACAGGCCATTGGTGTTCTGTTCAGGAATTATACCCCTGTGCCCATATCTCCCAGGCTCATCCTCACTTTCTTTGCTACATGTTTCAGTGTCTCTGGTTTTATGTGGAGTTCCTTGATCCACTTAGATTTGAGCTTTGGAAAAGGAGATAAGAATGAATCAATTCACATTGTTCTACATGCTAACTGCCAGTTAAAGCCAGCACCATTTGTTGAAAATCCTGTCTTTTTTGTTTTTTTTCCTACTGGATGCTTTTAGCTCCCTTGTCAAAGATCAAGTGACCATAGGTGTGTGAGTACATTTCTGGATCTTCATTTCTATTCCATTGATCTATCTGTCTGTCACTATACCAGTACCATGCAGTTTTTCATCACAATTCCTCTGTAGTACAGCTTGAGGTAAGGGATGGTAATACCACTAGAGTTCTTTTATTGTTGAGAAGAGTTTTTGCTATCCCAGTTTTTTTGTCATTCCATATGAATTTGCAAATTTCCCTTTCTAACTCTATGAAGAATTGAGCTGGTATTTTGATGGGGATTGCATTGAATCTGTAAATTGCTTTTGTCAAGATATCCATTTTTACTATATTAATCCTGCCAATATATGAGCATGGGAGATCTTTCCATCTTCTGAGATCTTCTTTGATTTCTTTCTTCACAGACTTGAACTTCTTATCATACAGATCTTTCACTTCCTTAGGTAGAGTCATACCAAGGTATTTTATATTATTTGTGACTATTGTGAAGGGTGTTATTTTCCTAATTACTTTTTCAGTCTGTTTATCCTTTGTGTAGAGAAAGGCCACTGATTCATTTGTGTCAGTTTTATATCCAGCTACTTCCCTGAAGTTGTTTATCAGGTTTAGGAGTACTCTGGTGGAATTCTTGGGGTCAGTAATGTAAATATCATCTGCAAATAGTGATAATTTGACTTCTTCCTTTCCAATTTGTATTCTGTTGTCCAATTGCTCTGGCTAGTAGTTCAAGTAGTATACAGAATAGGTAGGGAGAGAGTGGGAAGCCTTTTCTAGTCCCTGATATTAGTACGATTATTTCACATTTCTGTTCATTTAGTTTGATGTTGACTACTGGTTTGCTGTATTTTGCTTTTATTATGTTTAGGTATGGGCCTTGAATTCCTGATCTTTCCAAGACTTTTATCATGAACAGGTGTTGGATTTTGTCAAATGAGCATCTAATGATATGCTCATATAGGTTTTGTCTTTGAGTTTGTTTACATAGTGGATTATATTGATGGATTTCCATGTATTAAACCACCCTTGAATCTCTTCCATGAAGCCTACTTGATCATGATGGGTGATCATTTTGATGTGTTCTTGGATTCAATTTGCAAATATTTTATTGAATATTTTTGCATTGATATTCATGAAGGAAATTGATATGAAGTTCTTGTTCTTTGTTGGGTCTTTGTATGCTTTTGGTATCACAGTAATTGTGGCTTCATAGAACAAATTGGGTAGAGCACTCTCTGTTTCTATTTTGTGGAATAGTTTGAGTAGTATTGGTATTAGGTCTTCTTTGAAGGTCTGATAGAAGTCTGCAGTAAACCCATGTGTGTGGTCATGGCTTTTTTAGGTTGGTAGACTATGAATGAATGTTTCCTTTGCTTCACGGGATATGGATCTATTTAGATCATTTATCTGTTCCTGATTTAAATTTGCTAAGTTGTATCTGTCTAGAAAATTGTCCAATTCATCCAAATTTTCCAGTTTTGTTGATTATAGGCTTTTGTAGTGGAGTCTGATGACATTTTTGGATTTCCTCAGATTCTGTTTTTATGTCTCCTCTTTTCATTTCTCGGTTTTTTAATTAGGATACTTTCCCTGTGCCCTCTAGTTAGTCTGGCTAAGGGTTTATCTATCATGTTGATTTTCTCAAACAACCAGCTACTGGTTTGGTTGACTCTTTGTATACTTCTTTTTGTTTCCACTTGGTTGATTTCAGCCCTGAGTTTTATTATTTTCTGTCATCTATTCTTGTTCAGTGAACTTGCTTCCTTTTGTTTTAGAGCTTTTAGGTGTGTTATCAAGATGCTTGTGTATGCTCTCTCCAGATTCTTTTGGGAGACATTCAGAGTTATGAGTTTTCTTCTTAGGACTTCATTCATTGTCACCGAGAAGTTTGGGCATGTTGTAGCTTCATTTTCATTAACCTCTAAAGAGTCTTTCGTTTTTCTTTATTTCTTCCTTGACCAAGTTATCATTGAGAGAGTGTTGTTCAGCTTCCATGTTTATATGGGCTTTCTATTACTTATGTTGTTAATGAAGATCAGCCTTAGTCTGTGGTGATCTGACAAGATACATGAGATTATTTCAATATTCTTGCATATTTTGAGGTTTGTTCTGTGACTGATTATATGGTCAATTTTTAGAGAAGGTACCATGAAGTGCTGAGAAGAAGGTATATCCCTTTGTTCTAGGATAAAAAGTTCCGTAAGTATATGTTAAGACCATTTGTTTTATAACTTGGTCTCTGTTTAGTTTCTGTTTTCAGGATCTAACCATTGCTTAGAGTTGGGTATTCAAGTCTCCCACAGTTATTATGTAGGACTCCAATGTGTGCTTTAAGCTTTATTATGTTTCTTTAATGAATGTGGATGTCCTTGCATTTGGAGCATAGATGTTCAGTCTTGAGAGTTCATCTTGGTAGATTTTACCTTTGATAGGTATGAAGTGTCACTTCTTGTCTTTTTTGATAACTTTAGTTTTAAAGTTGATTTTATTCAATATTAGAATTGCTACTCCCACATGTTTCTTTGGACCATTTTCTTGGAAAGTTTTTTTCCAGCCTTTTATTCTGAGGTAGTATGTGTCTTTATCCATGAATTGGGTTTCTTGCATGCAGCAAAATATTGGGTCCTATTTATGTAGCCAGTCTGTTAGTCTATGTCTTTTTATTGGAGAATTAAGTCTATTGATATTAAGAGATATTAAGGAAATGTAATTGTTGCTTCCTGTTATTTTTGTTGTTAGAGTTGGGATTCTGTTCATGTGGCTATCTTCTTTTTGTTTTTTTGATAGATTACTTTCTTGCTTTTTTTAGGGCAGAGTTTCCCTCTTTGTGTTGGAGTTTTCCCTTTATTATCCTTTGAAGGGATGGATTCATGGAAAGATATTGTGTAAATTTGGTTTTGTCTTGGAATACTTTGGTTTCTCCATCTATGGTAATTAAGAGTTTTTCTGGGTATAGTATCCTGGGCTGGCATATCTGTTCTCTTAGGGTGTGTATGACATCTGTCCAGCATCTTCTGGCTTTCATAGTCTCTGATGAGAAGTCTGGTGTAAATTTGGTATGTCTGCATTTATATGTTGCTTGACCTTTTCCCCTTACTTCTTTTAATAATCTATCTTGTTTTTAGTGAATTTGTGTTTTGATTATTATGTGTTGGGAATAATTTCTTTTCTGGTCCAGTCTATTTGGTGTTCTGTAGGTTTCTTGTATGTTCATGGACATCTCTTACTTTAGGTTAGGAAAATTTTCTTCTTTAAGTGTGTTGAAGATATTTAGTGGCCCTTTAAGTTGGGAATCTCCACTCTCTTCTATACCTATTATACTTAGGTTTGGTCTTTTCATTGCGCCCTGAATTTCCTGGATTTTTTTTGAGTTAGGATCTTTTCACAATTTTCATTTTCTTTGATTGTTGTTTCATTGTTTTCTATATCTTCTGCCCCTGAGATTCTCTCTTCTATCTCTTGTATTCTGTTGGTGATGCTTGCATCTATGATTCCTGATCTCTTTCCTAGGATTTATATATCTAGAGTTGTCTCCCTCTGTGATTTCTTTATTGTTTCTACTTACATTTTTATATCCTGGATGGTTTTGTTCATTCCTTCACTTGTTTGGTTGTTTTTTCTTGTAATTCTTTTAGGGATTTTTTGTGTTTCTTCTTTAAGAGTTTCTTCATGTTTACCTGTGTTCTCATGTAAATCCTTAAGAGATTTTTGTGTTTCCTCTTTAAGGGCTTCTACCTTTTTAGCTGTGTCCTCCTTTATTTCTTTAAGGGAGTTATTAATGTCCTTCTTAAAATCCTCTACCAGCCTCATGAGACACGACTTTAAATCTGAATCTTGTTTATCCAGTATGATGGGGTATCCAGGACTTGCTGCAGTGGGTGTAGTGGGTTCTGATGATGCCAAGTAGTTTTTGTTTCTGTTAGTAAGATTCTTTGCCTTTCACCATCTGGCAATCTCTGGTGTTAGATGTTCTTGCTGTCTCTGGCTGGAGCTTGATCCTCTTGTGAGTCTATAAGCCTGTGTCAGCACCTCTGGGACCAGTGTACAGAGGTTTTTGGAACAGCCCCACCTCCTGGCTGTAGACATAGGCCATTAGAACCCTGTCCCAGCTGTTCTTCTGCTTCTGGAGTGGACCTGCCTTAAAGAGTCATCCAAGAGAAAATGGTGATCACTCCGGAATCTGGGGGTCAGAGCACAACATTTGATTTTTTTTTTTTTGAGACAGGGTTTCTCTGTATATCCCTGGATGTCCTTACACTCACTTTGTAGACCAGGCTGGCCTCAAACTCAGAAATCTACCTGCCTCTGCCTCCCAAGTGCTGGGATTAAAGGTGTGTGCCACTACTGTCTGGCAACATTTGATTTTTACCAGGTTGGAAAGTGTCTCATTTGCTGACGTTTTTCTGGCCTATATTTTTCAGACCCTCACTCTGAGGTACCCTCTTCCTTGCATAGTCCTTACCTTTGTTTCTTGCTGTCTTTTCTTCTTAGATGCCATTACACACTATTGTGCTGACAGTTATAGTAATCTTTACAATGATTTTTATTGTTTCTATAAAATGCATATTAATATAAAATTTATTTATGAGAGCTTTAGATGTATTTCTTAAGCTTTTAAAGAACAGTTTATATTCTAATGTGAGTGAGTTTTTGATAGCTGTATAGTATTTGATTTTTATTTGTTAATTTCTACCACTTTCTAATGATCTTAATGAGGCAGAATTGTAAAGTTAATCCAATTATTGCTATTTAGTTTTATTCTTCAACTGACTGTAATTTATTACATGTGCAGCTATGAAGGCATAACAAATATGACTTAGTTTCTTACACATTTTTCTTGTCATTTCTAAAATATTATCAATATCTTTTTGTTCTAAAACAATTGTAAATGCAATTCCTCATGTGCAAGTTTTACAAAACAGTACTTGGTTGCAAATAATTATGAAACACATATAAGCCATTGTGGAACCTGAGATAGAAAAGCTATAATTAATATGAAATTCATTAACATCAAGTAAGCTTCATCCCAGGTATGTAGGGATAGTTCAACGTATGGAAATCCATCAATGCAATCCACTATATAAACAAACTCAAAGAAAAAAACCACATGGTCATCTCATTGGATGCTGAAAAAGCCTTTGACAATATACAACACATCTTCATCCCCAAAGTATTGAAGAGATCAGATATTCAAGGTCTATTCCTAAATATAATAAAAGCAGTATATGGCCATCTTCCTAGTGATCTCAGTGGAGGATTCTAGAGGACTCTCCATGAAGAAGGCAGCCTAGCACACCCGGGACCTCGAGATCCCGGAATACAACATCAGTTCCAAAAAACTCCCAGGGTCTTGTGCTAGCAGGAACAGGGACAAAGGTCACCTGCCTGACCAGTGGATGGGGCTCATTCTGGTCAGCATCACCCCTGCACCATCTTTGGCATGATCTCAGCTGAGGGCCCCAAGGTCCCAAGAGGACTCTCCACACTTCAGGCACCTTAGCACACCGGGGATCTTGAGACCACTGGTGAGTGGAATACAATATCAGTTCCAAAAAACCCAGAGTGTCTTGTGTTAGCAAGTGTCTTGTGTTAGCAACAACAAGGTCAAAGGCCAAAGGCAGGCTCTAGCACACCCAAAATCTTGGGATCGCTGAGACCAGTCTACACAGGAGAGCACGTGGGCGGCAGAAGCAATAGAGCTTCTTGGACAGGGTCAATTCAGGCCTTCATCCTCAGCTAGGAGACATAGCTGAGACCCAGAACCCTGGACACCTTCACTGTCAGAGGAAAGTCATCCTCCAGGGAGGGTTCTGATCCCAGGAATCAGGAGGTGGATCTGAGCTCTAGACTTCTGTGCACCTTCCCTGCAAAAGGAGAGCTTGCCTGGAGAGAGTGTTCTGACCACTGGGATGTAGTAGAGAGTTGGACTCCCCAGGAGTGCTCACAGAGGATAAAAAAATCAGAGGAGGAACAAGATCCAGCCTGAGACAACTAGAACATCTAAACCAGAGATTGCCAGATGGCGAAAGGCAAATGAAAGAATCTTATTAGCAGAAACCAAGACCACTGGGCATTATAAGAACCCAGTATGCCCAGCACAGGAAGTCCTGGGATATTCCAACACACCTGAAAAGCGAGATTCAGATTTAAAATCATATCTCATGATGCTTGTACAGGATTTTAAGAAGGGCATTAATAACTCTGGAGATAGAAACCCTAGGAAAGAAATCAGGAACCATAGATCCAAGAATTAGCAATAGAATACAAGAATGAAAAGAAAGAGAGAATCTCAGGTGTAGAAGACTCCATAGAGAACATGGACACAGCAATAAAAAAAATGCAAAATTCAAAATGCAAAATGATCCTAACCCAATACATCCAGGAAATCCAGGACACAAAGAGAAGACCAAACCTATGGATAATAGGTATAGATGAGAATGAAGGTTTTCAACTTAAAGGGCCAGTAATATCTTCAACAAAATCATAGAAGAAAACTTCCCTAACCTAAAGAAAGAGATGCCCATGAACACACAAGAAGCCTACAGAACTCCAAATAAACTGGACCAGAAAAGAAATTACTCCCAACACATAATAATCAAAACAAATGCACTAAATAAAGATAGAATATTAAAAGCAGTAAAGGGAAAAGGTCAAGTAACATATAAAGGTAGACCTATTAGAAATACATCAGACTTTTTACCAAAGACTATGAAAGCCAGAAGATCCTGGACAGATGTCATACAGAACCTAAGAGAACACAAATGCCAGCCCAGGCTAACATACTCAGCAAAACTCATAATTATCATAGGTGGAAAAATCAAAGTATTCCATGAGAAAACCAAATTCACACAATATTTTTTCACAAATCCAGCCCTTTAGAGGATAATAATGGGAAAACATCAACACAAGGACAGAAACTACACCGTAGGCAAAGCAAGAAAGTAATTCTTCAACAAACCTAAAAGAACACAGCCACAAGAACAGAATCCTCTGCTATTAAAAAAAAATGAATTTATGAAATTCTTGGGCAAATGGATGAATCTGGAGGACATAATCTTTTGTGAGGTAACCCAATCACAAAAGAAGTCATTGGATATGCGCTCATTGATAAATGAGCCCAGATACTTAGAACACCCAAGATACAATCTGCAAAACACATGAAAATCAAGAAGAAAGACCAACATGTGGATACTTCATTTCTCCTTTGAATAGGAAACAAAATACCCATGAAAGGAGTTACAGAGACAAAATTTAGAGCTAAGATGAAAGGATGGACCATACAGAGACTAACCCACCTGGGGATCCATCCCATAATCAGTCACTAAACTCAG
>LR753338.1:1815280-1832113 GCA_902729485.2 Mus minutoides
CCAAGAAGTGGGAGTGGGTGGGCAGGGGAGCAGGGAGGGGGGAGGGGGGAGGGGGGAGGGCACTTTCTGAATAGCATTTGAAATGTAAGTTAAGAAAATATCTAATAAAAAAATAAAAGGAAGCAACAATTACTTTTCCTTAATATCTCTTAATATCAATGGACTTAACTCCCAAATAAAAAGACATAGGCTAAAAGACTGGCTACATAAACAGGACCCAAGTTTTTGCTGCTTACAAGAAACCCACTTCAGGGAAAAAGACAGACACTTCCTTAGGGTAAAAGGCTGGAAAACTGTTTTCCAGGCATATGGTCCAAAGAAACAAACTGGAGTAGCCATTCTAATATGGCTTAAAATCTACTTCCACCCCAAAGTTATCAAAAGAGACAAGGAGGGGCACTTTATATACATCAAAGGTAAAATTTTCCAAGATGAACTCTCAATTCTGAATATCTATGATCCTAATGCAAGGGCATCCACATTCATTAAAGAAACTATACTAAAGCTCGAAACACATATTGCACCTCACACAATAATAGTGGGAGACTTCAACACCCCACTCTCATCAATGAACAGATCCTGGAAACAGAAACTAAACAGAGACATATTGAAACTAACTGAAGTTATAAAAGAAATGGATTTAACAGATATCTTCAAAACATTTTATCCTAAAACAAAAGGATATACCTTCTTCTCAGTGCCACATGGCACCTTTTCCAAAATCAAACATATAATTGGGCACAAAAGAGGCCTCAGCAGATACAAAAATATTGAAATTTTCCGATGCATCCTATCAGATCACCACAGAAAAAGCTGATCTTCAATAACAACATAAATAATAGAAAGCCAACATTCATGTGGAAGCTGAACAACCCTCTACTCCATGATACCTTGATCAAGGAAGAAATAAAGAAAGAAATTAAAGACTTTCTGGAGTTTAATGAAAATGAAGCCACAACATACCCAAACTTCTGGGACACAATGAAAGCAGTCCTAAAAGTAAAACTCAAACTCCTGAGTGCCTCCAAAAAGAAACTAGAGAGCGCATACACTTGCAGCCTGACAGCACACCTAGCCGCTCTAGAACTAAAAGAAGCAAACTCACCCAAGAGGAGTAGATTTCAGGGCTGAAATCAAGCAAGCAGAAACAAAAAGAACTCTACAAAGAATCAACCAAACCAAGAGTTGGTTCGTTGAGAAAATGAACAAGATAGATAAACCCTTAGCTAGACTCACTAGAGGGCACAGGAACACTATCCTAATTAACAAAATCAGAAAGGATAAGGGAGACATAACAACAGAACCTGAGGAAATCCAAATACCAACAAATCCTACTACAGAAGGCTATACCCAACAAAACTGGAAAACCTGAATGAAATGGACTACTTCCTAGATAGATACCAGGGACCAAAGTTAAATCAGGATCAGATTCATGATCTAGACAGTTCCATATCCCCTAAAGAAATAGAAGAAATCATTAATAGTCTCCCAACCAAAAAATGCCCAGAACCAGATGAGTTTAGTGCAGAATTCTATCAGACCTTCAAAGAAGACCTAGTTCCAGTTCTCCTCAAACTACTCCACAAAATAGAAACAGAAGGTACTCTACCAAATTCACTCTATGAAGCCACAATTACTCTGATACCTAAACCACATAATAACTAAACAAAGACAGAGAACTTCAGACCAATTTCCTTTATCAATATCAATGCAAAAATACTCAATAAAATTCTTGCTAACTGAATGCAAGAACACATCAAAATAATCATCCATCATGATCAAGTAGGCTTCATTCCATGGATGCAGGGATGATTTAACATATGGAAATACATCAAAGTAATCTACTATACAAACTAACGCAAAGAAAAAAATCACATGATCATCTCCTTAGATACGGAGAAAGCGTTTGACAAAATCCAACAACCATTCATGATAAATGTCTTGGAAATATCAGGAATTCAAGGCCAATACCTAAACATAATAAAAGCTATATACAGCAAACCAGTAGCTAAAATCAAACTAAATTGAGAGAAGCTGAATGCAATCCCACTAAAATCAGGGACTAGACAAGGCTGCCCACTTTCTCCCTTCAATATAGTACTTGAAGTCCTAGCCAGAGCAATTGGACAACAAAAGGAGGTCAAGGAGATACAATTCAGAAAGGAAGAAGTCAAAATATCACTATTTTCAGATGATAAAATAGTATACATAAGTGATCCACAAAATTTCACCAGAAAACTCCTAAACCTGATAAACAGCTTCAGTGAAGTAACTGGATATAAAATTAACTCAAACAAATCGGTGGCCTTTCTCCACACAAAGGATAAACAGGCTGAGAAAGAAATTTGGAAAAAAAAAAAAAAAAAACACCCTTCTCAATAGTCACAAAAAATATAAAATACCTTGGTGTGAATCTAACTAAGGAATTGAAAGATCTGTATGATAAGAACTTCAAGTCTTTGAAGAAAGAAATCAAAGAAGATATCAGAAGATGGAAGATTTCCCATGCTAATGAATTGGCAGGATCAATATAGTAAAAATGGCTGTCTTGCTGAAAGCCATCTACAGATTCAATGCTGTACCCATCAAAATTCCAACTCAATTCTTCAAGGAATTAGAAAGGGCAATTTGCAAATTCATCAAGAATAACAAAAAACCTAGCACAGCAAAACTCTTCTTAATGATAAAAGAACCTGTGATGGAATCACCATGACTGATCTAAAGCTGTACTAGAGAGCAATTGTGATAAAAACTGCATGATACTGGTACAGCAACAGACAGGTAGATCAATGGAATAGAATAGAAGACCCAGAAATGAACCCATACACCTATGGTCACTTGATCTTTGACAAGGGTTGCAAAACCATCCAGTAGAAAAAAGAAAGGATTTTCAACAAACGGTGCTGATACAACATGTGGTTATCATGTAGAAGAATGAGAATTGATCCACTCTTATCTCCTTGTACTAAGGTCAAGTCTAAGTGGATCAAGGAACTCCACATAAAACCAGAGACTCTGAAACTTATAGAGAAGAAGTGAGAAAAGCCATGAAGATATGGGCACAGGGGGAAAATTCCTGAACAGAACACCAATATCTTGTGCTGTAAAATTGAGAATCCACAAATGGGACCTCATAAATTTGCAAAGCTTTTGTAAGGCAAAAGACACTGTCAAAAAGACAAAAGACCATCAACAGATTGGGAAAGGATCTTTACCAATTAAATCAGACAGGGAACTAATATCCAATATTTATAAAGAACTCAAGAAGATGGACTCCAGAAAATCAAAGAACCTCATTAAAAATGGGGTACAGAGCTAAACTAAGAATTCTCAACTGAGGAATACCGAATGGCTGAGAAGCATCCTTAATCATCAGGGAAATGCAAATCAAAACAACCCTGAGATTCTACCTTATATCAGTCAGAATGGCTAATATCAAAAATTAAGGTGACTGAGGATGCTGGGGATGATGTGGGGAAAGAGGGACAGTCCTCCATTGTGGGTTGGATTGTAAGCTGGTACTACCACTCTGGAAATCAGTCTGGTGGTTCCTCAGAAAATTGGACATAGTATTACTGGAAGATCCAGCAATTCCTCTCCTGGGCATATACCCAGAAGATGTTCCAACTTGTAATAAGAACACATGCTCCACTATGTTCATAGCAGCCTTATTCATAATAGCCAGAAGCTTGAAAGATCCCAGATGTCCATGAACAGTGGAATGGATACAGAAAATGTGATATATTTACACAATGGAGTACTACTCAGCAATTAAAAACAATGAATGCGTGAAATTCTTAGGCAAATGGATGCATCTGGAGGATATCATCCTGAGTGAGGTAACCCAATCCAAAAGAACACACATGGTATGCACTCAATGATATGTGGATATTAGCCCAGAAACTTAGAATATCTAAGATACAATTCGAAAAATACATGAAACTCAAGAGGAAGGAAGACTAAAGTGTGAATACTTTGTTCCTTCTTAGAATGGGGAACAAAATACCCATGGAAGGAGTTACAGAGACAAAGTCTGGAGCTAAGACAGAAGGAAAGACCATCTAGAGACTGATCCACTCGGGGGTCCATCTGATAAACAACCACCAAAGCCAGGCACTATTGCATATTCCAGAATGATTTTCCTGACAGGACCCTGACATAGCTCTCTAGTCTGAGTCTATGCCAATGCCTGGCAAATACATAAGTGGATGCTCACAGTCATCTATTGGATGGAACACAGAGCCCCTAATGAAGGAGCTAGAGAAAGTACTCAAGGATCTAAAGGGGTCTGCAACCCTATAGGAGGAACAATGATATGAACTAACTAGTACCCCCAGAGCTGTGTCTCTTGTTGCATATGTATCAGAGGATGGCTTAGTCGTCCATCGATGAGAGAAAAGGCCCTTGGTATTGAAAGATCATATGCCCCAGTACAGGGGAATTCCAGAGCCAAGAAATGGGAGTGGGTGGGTTAGGGAGCGGGGGTGGGGGCGCAGGTTATATGGGGTTTTGGTGATAGCATTTGAAATGTAAATGAAGAAAATATCTAAGAAAAAAAGAAAAAAGAAAGAAATCCCCATACACTATAAATAAATAAACAGATAGATAATAAATAAATAAATAAATAAATAAATAAATACATAGATAGATAGATAGATAAATAAATAAATAAATAAATAAATAAATAGATGCAGTATACAGCAATCCAGTAGCCAACATCAAGCTAAATGGAGAGAAAAGTGAAGCAATCTCACTATAATCAGGAACAAGACAAGGCTGTCCAATCTCCCCTTATCTACTCAATATAGTACTTGAAGTTTAAGCCAGAACAATTAGACAACAAAAGGAGATCAAATGGAATCAAACTGGATGGGAGGAAGTTAAGATATCACTAATTGCACATGACATGAAAATATACATAAGTGACCCAAAATAATCCACGAGACAACTCCTACATCTAATAAACAACTTCAGCAAAGTGGCTGGATACAATATTAACTCAAACAAATAGGCAGCCTTCCCCTACTCAAAGGGTAAATAGGTTGAAAAAGAAATTAGAGAAATACCGCCCTTTAAAATATTGGCAAATAATATGAAAACTTGGTGTGACTCTAACCAAGCAAGTGAAAGATCAGTATGACAAGAACTTCAAGTCTCTGAAGAAAGAAATTGAAGAAGACCTCAGAAGATGGGAAGGTCTCCTATGCTCATTGATCAGCAGAACTAACATAGTAAAAATGGCCATATTACCAAAATCAATCTACAGATTCAATGAAATTCCCATGAAAATTCCAACTCAATTCTTCACAGCGATAGAAGGAGTAGTTCTCAAATTTATCTGGAATAACAAAATCCAGAATATAAAAAAACGTTCTTGACAATAAAAGAACTTCTAGGGGAATCACCATTTGTGTCCTCAAGCTATACTACATAGCAATAGTGATTAAAAACTGCATGGTATTGGTCCAGAGACAGGCAGGTAGATCAATGGAATAGAATTGTATACCCATAAATGAACCCACACACCTTTGGTCACTTGATCTTTGACAAAGGAGACAAAACCATCCTGTTAAAAAAAGACATATTTTTCAATAAATGATGCTGGTTCAACTGGAGGTCAGCAGGTAGAAGAATAGAAATTGATTTGGTTTTTTTTTTTTTTTCTCCTTGTACCAAGATCAAGTCCAAGTGTATCAAGGGCTTCCACATAAAGCCAGATAGGATGAATCTAATAGAAAAAAGTAGGAAAGAATCTTGAAAACATTGGTACAGGGCAAAATTTTCTGAATGACCAATGCCTAAGCTCTAAGATCTAGACAAACCTTACATCTGATAGAAGTCTAACATCCAAAATATATAAAGAACTCAAGAAAACTGACTCCAAGAACCAAATAACCCTATTAAAATGATTTACAGAGCTAGACGGAGAATTCTAAACTGAGGAATCTCAAATGGCTGAGAAGCATTTAAAGAAATGAACAACATCCTTGGTCATCAGAGAAATACACATCAAGTCAGAATGGCTAAGATCAAAAACTGAAGTGACAGCAGATACTGGAGTCGATGTGGAGAAAGAGGAATAATCCGTTGCTGGTGGCATTGAAAGCTGGTGCAATCACTTTGGAAATCAGTCTGGTTGTTCCTCAGAATATTGGATATAGTTCTACCTGAGGGCCCAGCTATAACACCCCTAACATATACCCAAAAATGCTCCAACATATAACAAAGACACATGCTCTACTATGTTCATAGCAGGTTTATTTATAATAACCAGACTCTATATACAACCCAGATGTACCTTAACAGAGGAATAGGTACAGAAAATGTGGTATATTTACACAATGGAGTACTATTTAGCTATTAAAAACAATGAATTCATGAAATTTGCAGACATATGGATGGAACTTGAAAATATCATCCTGAGTAAGGTAATCCAGCCACAAAAGAACACACATGGTATGTACTAACTGGTAAGTGGAAGTTATCCTAAAAGAAGCTTGAAATACTCGAGATACAACTCATAGACCATGTGAAACCCAAGAAGAAAAAAGACCATAACAAACTGTGGATGCTATAGTCCTACTCAGAAGGTGGAAGAAAATAGTCTTGTGAAGTAGAGGGAAAGCAGGGTCTGGGAGGGAAAGAGCAGGGAGAAGGAAAGGGAGGCAATTTAGATAAGGGAGGAGATGGGGGAGTAGTACAAAGGGTCAAGAATTTAAAAGAAAGAGAGTAGCAGTTGGGGAGGGGGAAGTGGGTGTAGCCACTAGAAAGTCTCTAATGTCAGGGAAACCAGGGTTTCCCAGGACCCAACAGGGAAGGCATTACAACCTGTAGAGACCATATCCAGTGGATAGGCATGGCCCCTTATTGAGGGATGGGGCCACCAATCCACCTCAAAACTATTAATCTAGAATTCCTCCTGTCAAAGGAAGTGCAGGGACAAAGAGGGGAGCAGAAACTGAAGGAAAGGCCATCTAGAGACTTCCCTACCTAGGGATCCACCCCATCTGCAGACACTATTGCTGATTCCAAGAAGGGCTTGCTGACAGGAGCCTGTCCTGTGAAAGGCACTGCCAGTGCCTGACCAATTCTCATGCAGATGCATGTAGCCAATCATCAGACTGAGTGTGGGGACCACAATGGAGAAGTTAGGGGAAGAACTGAAGGAGCTGAAGGGGTTTGCAACCCCATAGGAAGAACAACATTATTAACCAACTAGCACCCCCCTAAATCTCCCAGGGACTAAACCACCAACCTAAGTGTACACATGGGGGGACCCATGGTAACATCTGGATATGTAGTAGGAAATTGCCTTATTGGGCAGCACTGGGAGATGAGCCCCTTGGTCCTGTGGAGGCAAGATGACTCAGAAGAAGGCAATGCTAGGGCACTGAGGCAGGACTGGTGGAAGAGCACCTTCAGAGGCAGAGGGAGAGTGAAAGGATAGGAGGTTTGTGGACAGGATACTGGGAAGGGGAATAACATTTGACATGTCAATAAGTAAAATAACCAATTAAAAATGATAAAATATGAAAATAACATTTCTGCAGAGAATACTAAAATTATCAAGTAAGATGAAGCTCAAGTGCACCAGCAGAGTGGCAGGCTGCTAGTCAGTAATTCTGTCGTGTTCAGAGTCTCGACTGGCAACACACGGTGTCTGGCTTATTAATCACAACCCATCTAACTGCAAGGACCGTGCTGTGGAGACAACAGCGTGGATATGTTTTCATTTTTTTTTTCAGGTAGAAAGGTCTGTAATTACAAATGATGAGACCACCTGTTTAAGATAAAACAAACAAACAAAACTGTGGATTGGATTCACAGCCACTGTAACATTTTATATTTCCATTTGCAATGTTGGGAAGTTGTTTCTCCTAGTCTCTGCAAGCAACATAAGACAACACTACATTTTATTATAGTTTGTTTTTCTCATTATAATTTTAACTGGCATTTCTCCAGTTGTTTTAACATGACCAACATTTGTTGCTTCTATTTCACAACTCTATAGTTTTCGCTAAAAAGTTTTATTGGTTTTGCCCATTTCTATAATACACTATTTCCCTCCTTGTTTTCATTGTCATTCCATCTCAGGAATATAGTCTCTACGTGTGCTTACTTGTTTTTCTTTTAGTTTCTTCCATTATACTTAAATGATCTGTGCACAAATCTTTTATCTCCACAGTTAAATTTATTCCTAATTACATTTTAAAAGCTATTGTAAATGGAAGCATTTTCTCAATTTTATTTTACAGAATTCTGTTGATACATAAAAAAAAAAAAACTCCTGAATTTTCTACTGTATGTGATACTTACTCTAGATGACCATAAGTGGAGGCTTCTTAATACAGCAACATCATTTCCTCACCGACTTTCTATAGTGGTGATAGAATTGACTTGAATTCCTTGCTCATTTGTAACTGCTTTGTTCATTTTTTACTCTTCTTTTTCTAATTGAGCAGTTATTTATAAATACTACCTTTAGATTCTAAGTATTTAGAAATGTATATTATAGATATTTTATCTAATTCTCTTGGACAAGAGAATATAGTGTATATTTGTATTTTCTGAACTCTATATAATTTCATTACTTAAAATAAAGTATATTTCCTTTATTGTTGAGGAAACGGATTCATTCAATTTGACAAGGAATGCACTGATACATAGTTCTTTTTTTCCTGTTGATATTTAATGCCAGACAAGCACATTTCAAAACCATAAAAGCATAGCAAGATATTGCTGATAAACCCAGTTACATAATTATCCAACAAAATTCAAAATAATTCAATAGCATAAGAAAGAATCATCACTTGATTAAGTCAGATATAGGGATTTTTTTCCTACTACATAGAACTCTTAAGTTAGTTTAAGCATATTAGATAATAGGAAACAAAACCCCATGGCCATACATTATTAGGGATTGAAAGAATTGCAAAGTCAACATTCTTTCATAATAAGCTATCTCAATCAATGTGTTTCTGAAGTAGTAAACTTCAACACAAGGAAAAACAGAGTTGGCAGGCCAGCAGCTAAGACCCTGGTCAATAGGGACATTTGAAAACACTAAGACCACAACTAAGGCAGCCATGTTCATATTCAGCAGCTGCCACCTGCCAAATAGTTATTCAAAACAAAGACATAAAGACATTCAGATAGAGCAAGAAGGTGAATTTATAGTGATATTGATAATGACTTCTATAATCACCTATATGAAAGGAAATCCTAAAGACCTTACCAGAGCCTTCTAGAGTACAGTACCACATGCAATCAAGAAGACATCCAATCAGTTGACAACAATAGTCGTTTGCGATATAGAAATAGAACCCTGTGAAAAAAATGAGAAAATACTTCCACTGCCAATGTCTTCAAAATGTTAATATGGGATGTAAAATATTTGTGAAAGGAACATTAAAGTATAGGGAAAGAAACTCAGGAAGACATAAATAAGCATAGCTTTGGTCTACATATTGTGATGGATGAGTTAATATTGTTAAAATATTATTATACAAAAATACAAGGATTGTATATGCTGACTACAAAGACAATGACTACGATAACCACAGAAAGGAAAAAAAAGAGAGAGAGACAATCTCCTCAAGTCAAATAGAATTCAAACAAAATCTAAAGAAACAGAATGATTCTAAAGGTCCTAAGGAGCCAAGACCAACTTGAGCCCAGATAGTAGAGCTAAAATTATACTCTGCCTGGCTGCAGTTACAAAACCATAGGGACTAGGCAACACACCCTCCCCCCGAACAATCAATCAATCAATCAATCAATCAATAAATATTGCTTGACCAGTTCAATGGAGTGATTGTACAAAAAAGAATTCATGCATTTAGAGTCAGTTAAATTTTGACCAAGATATCAACACTAGGAGATAGAAAAAAGAAACTACATATGCAGCTAGAGACATGAGCTCTGGGAGTTCTGGTTAGTTCATATTGTTGTTCCTCTTATAGGGTTGCAGACCCCTTCGGCTCCTTGGCTACTTTCGCTAGCTTCTACATTGGGGGCCTGTGTTCCATCATATAAATGACTGTGAGCATCCACTTCTGTATTTGCCAGGCACTAGCATAGCCTCATACGAGACAGTTATATCAGGGTCCCTTCAGAAAACTCTTTCTGTCCTATGCAATACAGGGGAATGCAATAGGCCAAGAAGTGGGAGTGGGTGGGTAGGGGAGCAGGGCGGGGAGAGGGTAGAGGAAACTTTCAGGATAGCATTTGAAATATAAATTAAGAAAATATCTAATAAAAAATAAAAAGAAAGCTGGGTGTGGTGGCGCACACCTTTAATCCCAGCACTCGGGAGGCACAGGCAGGCAGATTTCTGAGTTTTAAGCCAGCCTGTTGTACAAAGTGAGTTCCAGGACAGCCAGGACTATACAGAGAAACCCTGTCTCGAAAAACCAAAATTAATAATAATAATAATAATAATAATAATAATAATAATAATAATAAGAAGAAGAAGAAGAAGAAGAAAGAAACTAGCCAGTAAATATTTGAAAAATAGTAACCAGAGTATGAAATTTTTATCTTAAGTCAAAATAGATTAAAATTCTTTCATTTTTTTATTAGATATTTTCTTCATTTATATTTCAAATGCTATCCTGAAAGTCCCCTATTCCCTCCCCCCGCTCTGCTCCCCTACCCACCCACTCCCACTTCTTGGCCCTGGCATTCCCCTGTACTGGGGCATATAAATTTAAGATAAGAAACTATAAAATTAGAGAAGAAGCCTATAGGTTATGTTTTATGCAATTAATTTCATATTTCCCCTCAAAAGATAAGCCAATACAAGCAAAACCTAACAAATGAAATGATATGAAACGAAAATGCTCTGTACAACAAAGGAAATGAACAATGAAAGGGTGGGCTACATAATAGCAGACCATTATTACAAGCTGTGTATGTGAGAAAGAACTCATTCAAAGCATATAAATAATTCAGAAAAGCAAACAGCAAAACACACAAATTAATGCATTAACCACAAAGACAAAGACAAAGAAAGAAACATGGATGGCTTTAACAAAAAAGAGGCATGAAAATACCAACAGTTATGTAAAGACAATGTTCAAATCGTCTCATGTCAGAATTTGCTAAAGGTTGATGAGATGACACTTTACAAATGGCTACTATGAAAAATGACTGAGTTTAATTGTCACAGAATATATGGTGACACTATATTAAATATGAATATGGATAATTTAAAATAATTATGTTTCAGATATATCTACATGTTTGTTACAACATAATAGATAAGTTAGGTGTGAAATAAACATAAATGTCCTCCAGTCAATTCATAGATAAAAAATGTGTGTGCATACTTTTGTGCATATTTTGATAGAGCAGCATTTAAACAGAGAGAGAGAGAAGTGCTGTTTACAACAGAAAGGCAGCAATACACACAATACAAAATAATGTAATAGTAGAAACAGAATATTATAAGAATATAAGTAACACTAGGGGTTAGGGCTGCAAGAGGATCCTCACTGGTACTATGTTTCAGCAAGAGATGGCGAACAAGTCTATGGGCTTTTTTATGATGAACTTAGCAATAAAAAGCAAATGCTTTATCAGTGATTTCTACAATGACAGAATTACTTGCTTTCTGGTGTACATCTATTGGTATGTATTGTTCTCAAAAATCTACTTTTGGAACATGTAAAACATATAAAAGGCCCAGTGAATTTGTCACAGTGCTGCCTGTCTGCAGTTGGAAGTTGAAAGTGTCTCACTGTGAGTCTTATTTTTAGAATGCCCTTCTGTTTGTTGTGTATATCCTATGGGATTATCTCTAACTTTTATTTGTGGAACAGACAGAATTGGCACACTATCCTTGAAATAGAAATTAATCGTGCTTTGAAGAACCACTAACACTAATTCTAAAACCCTCGCCAATTCTGTTGTCTGTTTCTACCCCTCATCTATGCACTGTGATAGCCACAGAGAGCTTAAAAAGAAAAGCATAATTTTTATTAGGAAGATCCGTTTTTTAAGATACTGTGATAAATCTCTGCATTCTTAAAAACCCAGTTACCAAGACAGAAAGAATCATTTCTTTTGACAAGGAGAAAATGAATGCAGATAATGATGAAAGCTCATTGGTTTGTAGCCTGCAAACAGTATCTACAGATCCAAACATGCTGTCAGTTTGAGAAAAAATTTACAAAGCATTGGAGCAATATATAGTTATAGATGTTTTAGATATACATAGAGATAGATATAGATATACATAAAGATATATAACATATAATAAAATACAGAAAAGAAGATTCTGTCTTCATGATTATGAGTTTGAGTTATTTATAATGAACAAATATTTTGACTTTGTTTCTGAAGTTTGGGAAGTCCATAAGCATGGCATGGGTATCTAACATGATATAGCTTTTTTTTCCTATATCATAATATTATAAATGTTCCTCAAAACATACAGGAACAGAGCCTGGGCAAGGAGGAGAGGTGGGGTGGAATGAAGAGAAAGGGAAAGAAACATAGAAAAATACAGAGACAGCAAAGATCAGAGATGAATTCAGAGAATGTGCTTTTTAAATTTAATTTAATTTTTAATTTATTTTCATTATTCAATATTCCATTCCCCTCCCCCATCCACCCTCTGACTGCTCCAAATCCCACACCTCCTCCCCACCCCACCCTGTTTCTTGTGAATGCCCCCACCCCCCCATGGCACCTGACCTCTAAACTCCCAGGGGCCTCCAGTCTCTTGAGGGTTAGGTGCATCATTTCTGAACGAACACAGACCTGGAAGTCCTCTACTGTATGTGTGTTGGGGGTCTCATATCAGCTGGTATATGCTGTCTCTTTTGTGATCCAGTGTTTGAGAGATCTCAGGGGTCTAGATTAATTGAGACTGATGGTCCTCCTACAGGGTTACCCTTGTCTTCAGCTTTTTTCAGCTTCCCTAATTCAACAAAAGGGGTCAGCTGCTTCTGTCCATTGGTTGGGTGCAAATATCTGCATCTGACCCTTTCATCTGCTTGTTGGGTCTTTTAGAGGGCAGTCAGAGTGGGGGAGAGAGGAACCTGATCTGGTACTGGATGAGGGAAAAGAAACTGAAGCCCTAAGGGCCAGCAAAAAGAATAGAAACATGCAACCTCAGGAAATAGGAAGTTGAGGGAAACACCTAGAATGCACCAGAAACCTGGGAGGTGAAAGACTCCCAGTACTCAAAGGGAGGGACCTTTGATGAAATGACTGACAGTAGGGAGAGGGAACTTATAGAGCCCACCTCCAGCAGAAAGACAGGACATCAAGCGAGGTAATAATTGTTTCTGTTTGAAAGAATTACTGGGATGGAAATGGAGAGGAACCTGAGGAGAAGAAGATCCAGAGACAGGTCCAAAGTGGGATCCAGATCAAGGGGAAGTCCCAAGGCTTGACACTATTACTGAGGCTATGAAATGCTCACAAAAAGGGATCTATCACGAGAATGTGCTCTTTAATAATGAAATCTCCAGGAGCTCAGGGACTCTTCAGGAAGAATGGGAGGAAGGATTGAGGGCAATTTTGTGGAAAGTTTGTGGAAGAATTGAAGGACACGCTGGGGATAGAAACTCCACAAGAAGACCAAAAGACTCAACTAACCTAGACACTTGATGTTTCTCAGAGACTGAACCGCCAAGCAAAAAGCATACATGGACTAGACCAAGGCCTCCTACATATATGTAGCATACATGCAGCTTGATCTTCATCTGGTTCCCCCATCAACTAGAGTTGGGCCTGTTCCTAAATCAGTGACCAGAGTGTGGATCCCATTGCCCTACCTGAGCAGCCTTGGATCGTCTCAGTGGGAGAGGATATGAATTGATGTCCCAAGGCAGGGTGATACTGGAGCTTGGGGGAACGCTCCCTTCTCAGAGGAGGGGAGGTTCTGTGTTTGGGTTGGACTGCAATTGGATGTGGAGTGAATATATAAGTTAATTCATAAAAAATTGAAATTATTCAAGATAGCAGTGAGTCTTCATGACATAATCACTACTTACCAGTTCTTTTCCATCCTAGTAACAACTAAATTTTATTACCATACTTGTAGAGGAACTCATTAAAATAATAGTTATGATATACTTCTAAGGTAATGACCATTCTTAAGAAAATAATACATAATATAAACAAATGAGTAAAAGAGAAGGGCAGAGCAGTGATTTAGAAGGTGGAGCTGAGTGCAGAGGTCAGCGAACCTGATCTTTCCTTACCTCTTAATCTAGAGGTGGCTTTTAACAAACAAATTTAATAATATATTTTTATGTTTCTAAGTCAAATGAATTCTAAGTGATGTTCATAAATATGAAGGAAGCATGTTTTGTTGAAAAAAAATTGATCAATTGACTTTTATATTATTGAATTAGCAGCACTGAATAGTGGTTAAAAGGTTGTTTGGGAAATATCTCAAAAATATTTAAGGGAGCTGATCTGGACATATAAACGACCTGGGTGAGCTTTGTTTCTTTGTTTTGAGCTGGGATGACGAACGCCACTAAAGAAAACCTCATTAGATATTTTTCCTCTAAAAGTATGAACTCATACATGCTTACGTTTTTATTTTGAACTTAGTATGTTTCTCCAGTGTTTTTCATGTCTAGCTAAACGTCTTAGGATGTTTCTTAATAATTGGGGTAGTGGTTCACAATAGAAGCCATAGAATTTTTTGAAATGTCCCCCAAAACTTATTTGACTTCTTTTGAGAACTCTGAGTGTCCATACATTTGACACTTGTGACCGTGGTGGCAGTGACACACACTGGGCGAACAGCAAGTTCTTCATGGTATTCAGATCCTTGTATTCTACATAGACTTTGGTAGATCTGCAAGCATATAGTTATGTGAGTGTTCTACAGTTTTGTAAATTACATTTTCAGATAACATGACCATAATCTTTATTTCAAGGTGCCCACAAAGGAAATAGAAATATTAAGTAACATTCAGGAAAACAGGCTAGTGACTTTTAAATAACACAATAAGAAACAGATTGGTATGTCTTCTATCTGTGCATGCAAGGAAACATTTAAAAATCTACTTGAACATTAAAAATGTTTCTCTAGACTTTTCCTGACACCCAGCTATGTTATCTCACAGCTCTATGCTGCCATAAGAGGCTTTTCAAATATATTAAGTAAGATTTAAAACAGAAATTGAAGATAACTAACCTCTACCAAGTTGCATTTTACCTATTATAAATTGTGGGAAGAAAGACATACCTTAAAGATCTGCCTTTTGTAAATTGTTCTGTGCTGCAAACAAGCCCTGCATATGGAATTTAGATGCCAGGTTCTCAGATTCAGTAAATGTGTGTCAAACATCCTCACAGAATTCATGATGTGTTGAATAATCTATGCGAAGCATGTCTGGCACTTCATGGCTGATTAATAAGTCTGCAAGTATCTCTAATCCAGGGTATCTCTCCTAAATGAACAATAACGATAAGTTCTTTGTCCATCCTATTTTTTTCAATGCCTGACCATTTGTAGAACTAAAGATTTCTGAAGCTCAGAAATACATCATTACTTACTGGCAGGTCCAGCTTACATCTGTATTTGGTGATTTATTTCCAACTCTAAAACAAATAAACAAAAATAAACATAAAATTAAAATTAAATATTTATTTTATTAACATTTATTAATATTTATATTTATGCATCTTTATATATTATATATTACATACTTTATATTATTTATATATTATACTATATTTTAATGGTAGATATTTTATATTATTATATATTTTACAGGTTTATTTATTTGTTTGTTTGTTTTTCAAGACAGAGTTTCTCTGTATAGCCCTGGCTGTCCTGGAGCTCACTTTGTAGTCCAGACTGGCCTCGAACCCAGAATTTCGCCTGCCTCTGCCTCCCGAGTGCTGGGATTAAAGGCGTGTGCCACCATATCCAGCTAGGCATATTTATTTTATATTATACATTTTATACTTTAGTATATAAATATATTTACATTATTATATATAGATTAAATATTATTTTATATTTATATTATATTGTAACATATAAGTATATTGTCTTTATATTTATTAATATATATTTGTATTTCAAATATAAAAATAAAAATACAAAAATTAATATTGACTTTATTTTGTATGAATTTTTTTTCATCTTTCTTTTTCTTAATTTTATTTTATTAGGAATGTTCTTTATTTACATTTCAAATATTATCCCCTTTCCTAGTTTCCCCTCCAAAATCCCCTATCCCTTCTCCCCCTCCCCCTGCTCACCAACCTACCCACTCCTGCTTCCTGCCCCTGGCATTCTCCTATACTGGGGCATATAATCTTCACAGGTCCAAGGGCCTCTCCTCCCACTCAGTATGTTTTCTTTATTGTTTCTATTTTCCTTTTCAGGACTTAAAGAGTTTTATTTGTTTCCTTCATCTGCTTGTATTTTCTTGGTTTTCTTTATGGGATTTATTAATTTTCTCTTTAAGGTTCTCTATCAACATATAGTTGGTTTTAATGTCTTCTCCTTGTGTTTCAACTGTGTTGAAATATTCAGGGCCTGCTGTGGTAGGATAGATGGGCTATATAGTAGAGATTTACTGACTGGATTATTTGATTTTATTAAACTGCTGGCATCTTAAACATCTGGGTTTGGAATGATTATAGTTTTAGGCTTTGATTTCTGAGTGTTTTGTGTGGGTGTTTTCTTCTTTAGTTTCTGTTTTCCCTTTGGATTTTAGTGCATGTGGTAGCGATGTGTTACTTGTTTTACACACATTTTCTACACAGCTTGTTTGTGATTCAAAATTTTGCACTGACATAGTACTACCGGAAGATCCAGCAATACCACTACTGGGCATACCCAGAAGA
>LR753338.1:1832213-1859257 GCA_902729485.2 Mus minutoides
ATAGCAGCCTTATTTATAATAGCCAGAAGCTGGAAAGAACCCAGATGTCCCTCAACAGAGGAATGGATACAGAAAATGTGGTACATTTACACAATGGAGTACTACTCAGCTATTAAAAACAATGAATTTATGAAATTCTTGAGTAAATGGATGTATCTGGAGGATATCATCCTGAGTGAGGTAACCCAATCACAAAAGACATCACTTAACATGCACTCACTGATAAGCAATTATTAGCCCCAAAACCTAGAACACCCAAGATACAATCTCCAAAACACAAGAAAATCAAGAAAGACAAATGCGTGGATACTTCATTCCTCCCTATAATAGGGATTAAAATATGTATGGAAGGAGGTGTAGAGACAAAGTTTGGAGCTAAACGAAAGGATGGATCATCCAGAGAATGCCCCACCCGGGCGGTCCATCACATAATCAGCCAACAAATGCAGACACTACTGCACACACCATCAGGATATTGCTGAAGGGACCCTGATATAGCTGTCTCCTGGCAGGCTTTGACAGTCCCTGACAAATACAGAAGTGGATGCTCACAACCATCTATAGGGCAGAACACAGGGTCCCCAATGTAGGAGCTAGAGAGTACCCAAGAGCTATAGGGGTCTGTGACCCTATAGATGGAACAACAATATGAACTAATCAGAACCCCCCAGAGCTCATGTCTCTAGCTGCATATGTATTAGAGGATGGCCTAGTTGGCCATTATTCAGGAGGAAAGGCCCCTGGTCTAGCAATGTTTATATGCCCCAGTACAGGGGAATGCCAGGGCCAAATAGTGGGAGGGGGAGGGTAGGGGAGCAGAGTGGGGGGTGGGTATCGGGGACTTTTGGGATAACACTTGAAATGTAAATGAAGAATTTCTCTAATAAAAAAAATGTCTGTATTTGAATCAAACACACACACACATACACACACACACACAAATTTGCACTGAATGTCTGTTGTTATTGGAGGCTGAGATGTAGTGAGGAATGGGATGTTAGGAAGGGATAGTCTGTGGGATAGACAGGAGGTATGGATCTATAGGAGATTTGGGCAGAGGGCAAGGATGCTTAAGATGGTGTTCTGTTGTAGTGGTTGGTGAAAGAATGAGTGATTTGCTCTAGGAGAACATGTGACACATACACACATACACACACACACATGCACACACACACACACACACACACCCGTGCACACACACATCCATGCACACACACACACACACACACACATATATATATATATATATATATATATATATATATATATATATATATATATATATATATATATATATATATATATATATATATATATGTGTATATATATATATATATATATATATATATATATATAGAGAGAGAGAGAGAGAGAGAGAGAAGAGAGAGAGAGGGAGAGAATGAGAGAGAGCTCTGTGTACAGTCTTCCAAGTTTCTAATTTTGTGGTTGAGCAAAATGTGTGCTTGAGTTGAGAAATAGGATAAGCTAGGTGAGGGAGAAAAATGGTCTGTGGATCCTTGGGAGATATGGTTGGAGAAAAAGAAAGTCTTCAGATGGTGATCTGTTGAGGACTAGTAAAGAGACCTAGTGATTGCATCTGGGTAAAGAGTTTGTGGCAACCATTCTTGATTCAGTTTATTGGTTACTTTCCCTACTGTCATTACAAAAGAGAAGACTGTTCAACATGGGCTTGTCTATGTTGTCTCTAGTTTCTTTACACTTTCCTAATAATCTTTTCTTCCAATTTTTGTACAAAAACCCTTTCTCATACTGAAGAGATAAATAATATTCATGTTGTTAAACACAATGGCCAATTCAAAGCAACACTACCCAAGACAGTCCCATTTAGCCAGAGATAGTATCCCTTATTGTTCTTTCATTCTTTTTTTTAAATCTAATTTTTATTAGATATTTTCTTTATTTACATTTCAAATGCTATCCTGAAAGTTTTCAATACCCCCCACCCTGCTCACCTACCACCCACTCCCACTTCTTGGCCCTGGCATTCCCTGTACTGGGACATATAAAGTTTGTAAGACCAAGGGGCCTCTCTTCCCAATGATGGCCAACTAGGCCATCTTCTGCTACATATGCAGTTAGAGACAGGAGCTCTGGGGTACTGGTTAGTTTAGATTGTTGTTCCACCTACAGGGTTGCATACCCCTTTAGCTCCTTGGGTACTTTCTCTAACTCCTGGATTGCGGGCCCTGTGTTCCATCCTATAGATGACTATGAGCATCCTCTTCTGTATTTGCCAGTTCTGTTCATTCTTATTTCTCTGTGTTGCTGAATCCCACGGATGAGAATATGATCTTTTCTATATACTATATATGCCTTGTTTTCACCTATAAAAAAAATCTCATCCATCATTTATATGCTGATAGACATAAACATTTTTTATGTTTACTTTATGACTTGCTCCTTTTATATCAAATGCAACCTCAAATTTAGTGCACTGAACAGAGTTTTACCTTAGTGCTGGAATAGTTCTTCTTACAGTGTTATAGTATCTGTGAATGGCAGCTTCTCTCACATGATCAACTTTACTTTAAAAGCTATCACCTTTTCTTAGTGAATATCTTCTCAGATTCTCTCCTCTTTCAGTGCCACCGAGATCTCTATCAATGGTACACCCAGGTGACCATTTAATGAGTGTGTCATATCTTGCTTCAGAAGACTCTTCCAATGTTATTCACTATAAAAATGTAATCTTCTACTCATAAATCCATAAGGTATATGCTCAATGTCTCCAATTCCCTTAGAATCATTCTACATCATGGTCTACAGGACTATACTCCTCCTGCCTAGAGTACATTACAATAGACACAACTTTGGTTCATCTAGATATTCTTTCCAGTTATACCTATAAGGCAATGTGTATTTGTTGCCCTGGAAACCCTTAAATGAATTCTCCCAACCCCTGAGTTTATGAAGTATCATCAGTCCATTCTCATCTATCTTGCTTTCTGATACATGTTTAAGAAAAATAGAGATCATGATATATATTCATTTAATGACCAAATAATTGAATTTTTAAATTAGAATTTATTTTGTAACATTCATGAAGGGAGAAAAAAGAAGACAAACTCTGTTGCAAGTCAATAGCATACAAAGTTCATATAAATGTGGGAATGAAAGTTTCAGAAACATGAGGATTGGGTAGAGAGAGGAAATATCTTCGGACAATTCATACAGCTGTGATCAAGGACACCATGGAAATGACTGTGGCTGTAAGATCTGATCATAGATGCAAAACACTAGGGAGGTGGTGGTGAATTATTGCCAAACATGAATTCATCAGTCTCCTGCAATCTCTTCTCATTATCAGTTCATTCTTATAATCTAGAACAAAGCCCAGTGTGATAAAGATATAAAAACAAATTGAAGTCTTAATCAACATCAAATTATTGTAAAATACTGTACAAGGAGGGTAAAATAATTAGAAACATTAATCTTACATAAAATGCCTAAATATTTAGATGTTTGGAAAGCCTGAACAACAAATATTATCTTCAACTTAATAGAAATATTTTGAGAAATATTGCTTTAATATTTGTTTTCAATGACATTCAAAATTATTGTTCTTCTAAATCAAAACAGGAGGACATATACACAGAGAAAAACACCAAGATATACAGATACACAGAAATATTAGTGTGATGGAACAAGAGGACTTGGTAGGGATTTGACAGAGGAAAGGAAAGGGAAGAAAAAATCATATGATTGTAATTTAGTTAATTATTAATTAGAACAAAATAAATTTTAGATAATTATGACAAAATAAAAAAATCTTCCTTAGTGGAATACTTTTAGAAACTACAATAATGAAATAAAAAAAATTAACACTTTCAGAAATGTCACTAAAGTAAACTAACTGTGGACTGTAAAATGGAGAAAGACAATTATTGAGACACTAATTGAATGCTATTATGTTCCTCTGGCAAAATCGAATGAAAACACTAACATTGTCAATTTTCGTAAGCAGCGTTTTGACATAGTATAATCTCTTCTAATAGTCTGGATTGTATAAATTGCAAACATCAGGAATAGTATATAAAAAAGTTGTAGTTATTCATCATACACCACAAACATATAACTAAATAACAGAAAATGTGTCATTAACTTCAGTTGTTTACATGTGGGTTATCCTCATTGCAATAATAAATAATCTGCATATCATCTTCATTAAACATGTAAATCTATTAATCAACCTTCAGTCTTCTTGGCATTATAATGTGTCTATCATAGCATTGTATTTTAGTGCATTCTATATCCTTGATTCAAAATGTTTGTTACACATAAATATGACCACTTGTTGACAATTTTGTGAAGAAATTATTTTCCCCCTGACCTATTTCTCTTTTCCTTTCAGGAGTTGGAATTTTCAAATTTATTTGCTGTTCTTCACTGTATTCATTCATTTTTTGCTGCCAAAGTAGCTTGTTTGGACCCGATGTTTTTAGGTAATCAGGCTGCCACTTCTGCTGCTGCCAGCTCTGCTTCTACTAGCAAAGCAAAGCACTTGGCTTGACATGCTGAGCTCTGCCTGACAGCCTTCAGGGTCACTCACTCCCTATTTCTACCCTGAAGAGACCATGCTGTCACCAAGTCAACCATGGAGTCAGACTGCAATTCCAGCAGCAGAAAGGTCAGGAGGCATCTGTAAATGACCCTGGGATGGCAGAGCAACCTATTTTTTCTCCACTGATCTCTATCAGGATACAGATGTCATCATGTTTGGTGACAAAGGATTGATTGGTGTAAAATGTGTAAATAATATAAAAATTGTAAACTACCTATAAATAAAAATACCAATTAAATGGCTATTACTCTATTTTAGATGATTTTGTATGACAAATAGATATTGGGCCAGATCATGAATCAATGCCCTATCATTGTATTATGAGTGTAAAGAAGTTAAAAAATAAAAGCAAGGCAAGTAGCATGCAAATCAAGCAAACAACAAAACAAAATGAAAACAAATGACCTCAAAGAGAGAAGCACCTTAACTTACTTATGTGAGTTACTTCCTATAATCTCATCCCATGGTTCGATATGAGCACTCCAGCTGTGTTTATCTTACTGTAAAATATTCAGAATTAATAAAGACAATTACATTGGCCTGTGAAAACACCCTAGTAAATTAAATATTTCTTCTTTGGCGAATGTTACTAACATGTTTTATATTAGAAAATGGTATTAATCATGAATGTCAAAATACTCTTCATTTAAATACATTTCTTCTTTTTTGCCTAATGAGATTAATGAACAAACTAAACTTTAATAAATTTAAATGTCCCAAAACTCTTGCAGAAAAAAATATCAATAAATTCTGTATAAGAAACATGTCTTTGTTATACTTTTCTATTTAGTCATGAACTAAAGAGTTCCTGAAAGTTAGCCACAGACATTATGAGAGCCGGTGATATTTTCATTTGAGTTTATTTTTGTGTAAATTAAGAGAGATTTGAAAACCAGCATCAAAATTCATGTTATAAAATGTTATAAAATGCAATGGAAAGTAATTGGATATGTCAAGTGATGTAGCTTGTTCCAGTATTAGGAATGTAAAAAGACAGAAATGGATATGTCAAGTGATGTAGCTTGTTTCAGCATTAGGAATGTAAAAAGACAGAAATGTACATTGTGGGTTGGGCACTCAAAGCCAGGAACTGGAGACTATTCATTATACAAAACAAGAAGCATTCTCTGTTCTTTTCTAAGGCTCTGTTGGTGTCTGCTTTTAAACAACTAGCTACTTCTTGAAAAGTGAACAAATAAAGCCCACTTTTATTGGTATGCATTTCAATTGAACAGTGATTCCCCTTAAAATGACCAAATTTCTAAAAAGTAGCTCTTCTTTAAATAGAAGACGGTCCCACATTAGACGCAAGAGGAAAGCTAAATTATTTTTTAAAGGAACACTTATTCATAAGTGTAAAGTCATCAAGTAGTAAACTATTTTCATAATATTAAAACTGTTAATTCACTTTGCAGTGGATTAAGTGAAATCTCACAGTGAGATCTGAAAATGTTATTTTGGATCTAAGATGCCTTGTCAATGTAACATGAAAATTTGATAATAAAGGTTTATATATTCTACTTTTACAAGAAATTTCAATGTATACCCACAATAATCATTTTGGGATTACTGCTTACTAGAGCAACCAAACACAAGAGCTATGATAATTTTGAATTTCACTGAATTCTGAGTGCTGCCTTTCTAACATAGAGGAGAAAGATTAAAGAGAGACACCCATCATCTCTTCTGAAAGCTCTGCTACTACACTTGTTGCTGCCCCATAGTGGGCAACCAGTGGAATTTAAAACTATACAGAGGTCTTCTGTAATCATTCAAAATAACTTTATGGAGCAGGAGAGATGGCTTAGTGGATAAAAATTTTTACTTCTCTTTCAAGGACCTGGATTTGATTGTAGTACCCACAAACTGATTCACAATCACCTGAAGCTACATTTTTTAGGCAATTTAATGCCTCCTTCAGAACTCAGTAACACCAGATACACATGTGGTGCATATACATACATACATACATGTAGGTGAAACATCACCTAAAAAAAATCTAAAAGTAGATTTTACAAAGCTCCATTTAAACATTCAAACCTGAGTTAAGTCTTTTTGCTGTTGTTGTTATACCAACTATTCTATCAGTGCACATGTTGGGAAAACAGCTGAAGTGTGATATTAGATCTTGAGTATAGATCTTATATCCTATGTGTTTACAGACACATAAATATAATGTACAGATACAAGTATAAAATGTTAAGCTTAATTATACTGAAAGAAAATGTTTCATATATGTAACACATATCTATATATGTATTCAGCCATAAGGTGTTGGTTGAATTAAAACCTACTAGAACAACCTTGGTTTTGTTACATTTTATAATCTTGGTTAAAATATCACCATACTGAAATTGCTATTTAACATGATTAGTGGAACTGGCACCAGTTAGGAAAGTGCTGTTCTGGTTCTCATCCATTTAACAGTTAGTCTTTAAAGCTGTCTTTATAGTGTGATTAACCACTGTCAGCTGCTATGACTTTAGCTACTTAAATGAAAAAAAAATGTAGAAATTCATAAAAACACAGATTTCAACTTCTCAGTAAGTTAGGTTCAGATATACATTTTTTTTTAACAATCCCAAGTTTGAGTATTAAGCATACATGAGAATGCTTAATGATGTGTTGACCCTACCAGTGCCTTTTTGGATGTGCATGTACATACATATGTGTGTGTGCATGTGTAGATCATTAAAGGGCTCATTACAGTGTACACACTGCAAGCTTACAGGAAATGTAGTTACATGAGTTAGAGAGAGGAGTTTTAAACAGCTAAGATAAGGATGTCTTTTCTGTGATAAAAATAAAAAATCACCTGAAATATAGTGTACCAAAGTAGGAGGACTTGAATTTGTTATAGTTTAACTTCAAAATTACCTTAGTAATTTAAATATAACAAATACCCAAGGCTTTCCTATCTAATTTAATTTTATAGAGCTGAATGTGCTAGTAATCTCACATTTTAGACATGGGCTGACTTGTCATTTTAAAGCCTTTGCTCATAAAACTGTCATTCAGCAAGAAGAAAAGAAAATGATGTCAAGCCAATATTGGCAAGCAGAGAAGAGAAGGCACTTCCATATAGGCAGTGTGGTTGTGCTCTGGACATATTAGCTAATGAATCCACATGTTCCTCATTTACAGTGACAAAGATTGTTTATAGTATAGTCCATGCTGAACTTAAGTGAAATTTGACTTCTCTCTGATGAAACCTAAATCTGAACAATCACTTCATTTTATTGTTTCAAACCAGCAGTGTGAAGAAGCTTTATCAGTGCAAGCACACACTTGTGCTTAACTCTGTAAGGTAAGTGTCTGTGTTCCAACTTAAAATTTTGTTTCTGTTGGTATTGATGTGCTTATAAGCTGAAGGAGCATCATCCATATCTTTAAACTCGTTGATTGTGTTTTATTCTGACTCCTTAATATTTTAAATCATGTCACTTTACATTATAGCTTATCTTTAAAGATAAATAAAATATTATAAATATTATATATTTTATACATATTAAATGCAATGAAAAATTAAAATGTAAATATATTTATTTCCTATTTAAATGTTTTGGTGGATGTTTGTAAAATGTAAATTCAGATCTGTGATAACTTGCCACTCTGTCTTTGAGTTCATTAATGTACTATTACTAAAGAAAAAAAAATACCTTTTTTAATGAACCATACTAGAAAATAAAAATGGAAGCTTTTCTATGTTCAATTTTGCATTTGTTTGTCAGGCTTTGATCTGTGAGATTAATACACATTTAAACTACACTCCTAATAGAATGAACTTCAAGGTAAAAGGGAAAGTCTGACCTTTTTACACAGAGTACAAACCATTTTGAACACAATCTGCTCTGGTTCATTAATATTCATGAATATTTGATATCTGACCTCTGAAAGTCTGGGAAGACCTAAGAATGGTGTTATTTGCCAAATTAGTTAAACAACCTAGGAGTTGCAACTTTTGAAAGCATTACCACTTTGATATCTATATAATGGTCTATTAGGGATGGGATCTATATCGAGAAGCTAGGGCAAGGACAACATTATCCTGTCACTAATAATTGATGAGCAGTTATTGTAGTATCATGTGCCATCCCCAAACCATAGTTGTTTTTCATGCGGTATCAGCATCATAAAAGCATGATCACAGGAATCACTTTAGAACAGTTGTGATATTCATAATGTCCTTGTTACTAAATGAACTTTTATAACTTGTCCAACTTGTTTTTCAGTTTGAAAACGGAATGAAAATTAAACCTCTTCTGAAATATATAATTCCAATAACTTAAGTAAATACTGAGGTAGAAAAGATATGGTAACTCTTAATACCACTAAAATAAACACACATTAATGAAGAATTTTAAGCTGATATACAAGTACATGCATTGAAGTGTTTTTACAAAAACAATCATGTTGGTTAGACCAGAGCAATGCTGCTCTACCAGTAATAATGTCATTGATTCTACACCTAGCACACCAAATAATAATTATAATTATAATTAATATAACAATAAAATACTTCATGACTTATAAATGCAATAGTTATTCAAAGAAAATATGTGAACAAAATTAACACAATATAGAGATGTTTTCTTTTTTTAGAAAGATTTATTTGTTTATTAATGTACATGTGTGCTCTATTTCTTCTTCAGGGGAGAAGAGTGTATCAGATCACATTATAGATGAGTGTGAGCCACCATGTGGTGGCTGGGAATTGAACTCAAGAACTCTGAAAGATCAGCCAGTACTCTTAACCACTGAGCCATCTCTCCAGCTCCCAACTGTTTTCTTTTAAAAGTAGCTTATTAATTCTTTAAGAGAGCAGGATCGCTGGGCATGGTGGCACACGCCTTTAATCTCTGCACTCAGGAGGCAGAGGCAGGCAGATTTCTGAGTTCGAGGCCAGCCTGGTCTACAAAGTGAGTTCCAGGACAGCCAGGGCTACACAGAGAAACCCTGTTTCAAAAAACCAAAAAAAAAAAAAAAGAGAGAGAGAGAGAGGGCAGGATCAGGTGTGGGAGGATATGGGGGAGATTGAAGGAAATTGAAGATAGGAGGTGTGTAGCAATAAAGTCCCAGATACCGGGAAAGGAAGAGGATCCCAGGACCCAAATGGGGATGACATTAGCTGAAATGCCTAGAAAAGGGGAGAGAGAACCTGTAGGGACCATATCAAGAGGTTAGGCATGGCTCCTGGTTGAGAGATGCTTCTCACAATTTTTTAAATTAAATTATTTTTTATACTCCATATCCTATTCCTGCACCCCACATCCACCCTCTGACTGTTCCATATCTCATACCTCCTCCCCACTCACCCTGTCTCCAGGTGGATGTCCCTACCTCCCACCCCACCTGACCTCTAAACTCCCTGGGGCCTCTAGTCTCCTGAGAGTTAGGTCTATCATCTCTGAATGAAAAAAGATCCAAAAGTCGTCTAGTGTATGTGTGTTGGGGATCTCATATTTGCTGGTGTATGCTGTCTGTTTAGTGGTCCAGCATTTGAGAGATCGTGGGGGTCCAGATTAACTGAGACTGCTGTTCTTCCTACAGGGTTGCCTTTCTCCTCAGCTTCTTTCACCCTTCCATAATTCAACAAGAGGGGTCAGCTGCTTCTGTCCAATGGTTGGGTGCAGATATCTGCATCTGACTCTTTCAGCTGTTTGTTGAGAACAACTGGGGTGATCACAAACCCTGCCCTCTCAGGCTTTACTAGAGAGCAATAGTGATTAAAAAACATGGTATTGGTACGGAGACAGACATGCTGATCAATGGAATAGAACTGAAGACCCACAAATAAAACCAAACACATACGGTCACTTGATCTTTGACAAAAACACCAAAATATACAATGGAAAAAAGAAAGCATCTTCAATAAATGGTGTTGGTCTAACTGGCTGTCTGTATGTAGAAGAATGAAAATAGACCCATATTTTTGTCACCTTGTACAAAGATAAAATCCAAGTGGATCAAGGACCTCAACATAAAACCAGATACACTGAATATAATAGAAGAGAAAGTAAGGAAGAGCCTTGAGCTCATTGGCACAGGGTGAAATTTCCTAAACAGAACTCCAATGGCTAAGATCAAGAATTGATAAATGGGACCTCATGAAACTGGAAAGCTTCTCTAAGGCAAAGGACATAGTCAATAAGACAAATTGGCAATCTACAGATTGGGAAAATATCTTCACTAACCCCACAGCTGATAGAGCGCTAATATCCAAAGTATATAAAGAACTCAATTTAATCTCTCTCCCTCTCTCTCTCTCTCTCTCTCTCTCACACACACACACACACACACACACAAAATGGGGTATAGAACTAAACGAAGAATTCACAACTGAAAAAAATATTGAATGGCTAAGAAACACCTAAATAAATGTTCAAAGTCCTTATTTATCAGAGAAATGTAAATCAAAACGACCCTGAGATTCCACCTTACACCAATCAGAATGGCTAAGATCCAAACTTCAGGTGACAACACATATTGAAGAGAATGTGGAGAAAGATAAACACTCCTCCATTGCTGATGGGATTACAAACTGGTACAACCACTCTGGAAATCAATCTGGAGTTGCCACAGAAAATTGGAAATAGGTCTACCTGAAGACCCAGCTATACCTCTCTTGAGAATATACTGAAAAAATTCCCCACCATGTCACAGTGGCACATGTTCCACTATGTTCATAGTGGCCTTATTTGTGATATCCAGAAGCTGGAAACAACCTAGATGTCCCATCACAGAAGAATGGATACAGAAAATGTGGTTCATATACACAATGAAATACTACTCAGTTATTAAGAATGGGGACTCAAGATAGCTATATCATGGTCCTTTCAGCAAAATCTTGCTGGCATATGTAATATTCTCTGGGTTTGGTGACTGATTATGGGATGGATCCCCGGTTGGGGTAGTCTCTGGAAAGTCCATCCTTTCGACTTAGCTCCAAACTTTGTCTCTGTAACTCCTTCCATGGGTGTTTTTTTTCCCTATTTTAAGGAGGAATGAAGTATCCACACTTTATTCTTCCTTCTTCTCGAGTTTTATGTAGTTTGTGAATTGTATCTTGGGTGCTCTAAGTTTCTGGGCTAATATCCACTTATCAGTGAGTACATATCATGTGAGTTTTTTTGTGATTGTGTTACCTCACTCAGGATGAGTCTTACTAGGTACTCTGTATATATTTATAATATGATTGTATAGTCTGGTGTTCTTTTTTCAACTCTTAATAGTGGGAGCAGGGCCGTCTCTGACTCTTTCACCTGCTTTTGGGTCCCCTTTTCTTCTCCTGGGTTGCATTGCACAACTCTGATAGGATTTTTGCCTAGACTTATTGTATCTTGCTATGTCATGCTTTTCCTATATCACTGGGAGGCCTACTATTTTCTGAAAGGAAACAGAGGAGTGGATCTGGAAAGAGGAGTGGCCTGGGATATGTGGAGAGAGATGAAATTGTAGTCAGAATTTATTGAAAAAAAAAAGAGAAAATAAATTTTAATTCAAAAATTTAAAACACTTTAAAAATTGAGAGCTTTCAGCCATGAGTTTCAATTATGCAATTGATTAGCTAGCTTTATATCAATGCAATAACTAGCTTTAATTGATTAAGTATGCTAGCAAGTACTACCAATGGGCTAAACCCACAGCTCAGTTTCTTCAATACTTTAAAACTCCCTACCATATTGTTTCTTTCCTTTTACGTTCTTTTAACAACACAAATATCATATATTTCTCAAAATTACTGGTCTCTTTTCTCACCTTTCCTAGTAGTCTGCCCTGCTTTAAGGAGCCAAGAAATTTATGTTCACTTCCAAACTATTTTGTGCAAACTTGCTTAATCTTGAGCAAAATAATAGGCTGATTTATTAGTCCCTTTAGATACAAATAGGAGGTAAAATGATGTAAGCCAAGTCTGTGATGATTCTAGGGTGCCCTTCTGGTAGAGATTGTATTATTGATTTCCTGTGGAAACCACCTGAGTTTTCTGATTCTACAGAGAAGAGCAAGGTCAGATGAAAACCAAAGGAAGTGTAGAGAGGGTGGACCCAGAGATGCAAGGAGGGAAAAGAGAAAATGAAAGCCAAGTCAGGGATTAAAGGAGGGGCCTGACAGTCTGGCACCTGACACTCTGGAGTCCTATTGCCACTTTATATGAAACATTCACAGCATATCACCACTGAACATCGTATCATTCACTCATTAGGAGCATCTGTCCTAGATCAGACAAGATTGTTCCATTTAGTACCTTCATTTTTCTGAATTTAGCACAGGCTTTATTTTTCATTTGTTTTTTCAAGACCTGTTTAGGAAAGAGGATTTAGATAGCCCAGAGTTGCTTTTGGCAGGGATATGTACTCAACATTTTGTGACTTGATCTCAACAGTGAGGCAGACAATAAAACGAAAATTGGTTTCAACCCTAGCTGAGAAACTCATAAGCCACAACATGTTTGGGATGCTAACTGGTATTTCTGATGTTTCGGTTTTGTTGTAATGAGTCCAAAGACACTTCAGACATTAGAAGACCAGACAGAGGATTCTATAGTATTCTATACTGTTGAAAGCTAGTTGGATCAAAGTGCTGTCTTTTCTCTACTACAGAAGTTCCAGAACTTGTGTTTGTGTTTAAAATCATCATTAGATGTGGACTCCTATTTTCTTCGGACTATGTACTATAATGCAAAGTGAGAAATTAACATAAGGTGGTGGATCCTGACAATATTTTTCCATAAAACTTAGGAACCACAAGACACACTGGGTACTGGAAAAAAGTGACCAATGGATAAAAACTTAAAATATATTCTTCATTTGGAACTATGTTGTAGATACTATGCAGAGTTGTGTGAAGTGTATTGGGTGGAAGAATCTATAAAGATATAAAAGAACTTATCCATGCAAGACATACAACGAAGGACACTTTCTACCATTCATGCACTTGTATGCCCATTGAATTTTCCCAGATGGAAAACTTTGGCTCCTCAGAAACAATTATTATCCATGTTCCTTTTTCAGTTGTGGAATTTTAGCATAAAGTAAATCTAAAATTCTCTGGAAAACCTCCCAAAGAAACTACTATGCATGAATTAGCCATATATAAATCGGTCTTCAATTTATTATGCTCATGTCTTATAGTGACTTCCAAAGTTCCAAATTTTCTGTCCCCATGCCACAGAAGACCTTGCCTTTCAGCTACCTGATGAAGTGTGTATAACTTTTACTTGAGCCAGGCCTGTCTCTCTAAGAAAACAATGCTTTCTAGTACTACTAACACAGCTGCACTGTTGACCCTAACTTAAAAATATGATTTCCTTTCTTTCTCATCTTCATTTTCCTCTGCTGGAAGCTTCCAGGATTTACAATTGAATGTCATACTGGTTTTATCTCAAAATCTAATGAGATAGTCTTCAAAATTTCTTAGGAGTCTGTTTTTGTTTGTTTGTTTGTTTGTTTGTTTGTTTTTGTTTTTAAGCAAGGTTCTAAAAAATTAGGCTCCATTCTTAATCTAATTGATAAAGGACATGAATGAAATTAAGAAAAATATTAAGAATGGAATCTTGATTGCCTAGTACCTAATATTCAATATAATACAATAGCCTTCATTGCTTAGCCCCTTATTTTCAAAATAATTGGACAAATGTAATATATAGAAAAGGTAATCATCACTTTAAAAATTAGATGATAGCAGTAGGATAGTATTAGTGTAATTGTATCCCCACATGAGAAATTTAATTCTTATTTATATGGGAATGTCTCTAAAGTCTAAAACATTTTACTTGGCAAGATAGGACCACAATTACATCTTCAAGTCATGAAAGAAAATGTAACTATGAGTTACACAAGAGAAGGGAGTTGAATACACCTTCTTTACCACAATCACTGATGATTATGGCAGAATAGCAAAGCTATCTGCATCAACATGGCTTCTTACAATGTCTGTAAGGGAAATACAGTTTCACTTTGGCAATAAAGCTATATATGCTGAAAATGTTCACAGATAATGTCTTACAGTTAAATAGTTTTCTCTTTTATGTTTCACATTTCTTCAAAATGATTCAGGTTACAAGTCATTTAATAATGCACCAGAAGTCAACATGTATTTTTATAATAAAGTGCATAGCATAAAAATAATATAATGATGTAGAATTAAATGGCAAATTATATAATATATATTTTGCATATTGTTGTTTAAACCACATTTTAAATATATTGACAATAGTTTACTATTCAACAAAGTATATTTTGTAAATCCTATAAATGTTTGTCATGTATTTAAGTATACATATTATGTTTGTTATAGCAGTCATAGCAAATATTATACCATTAATGTAAGAATGTTCAATCAAAGTGTCCTGGCTTTTGTCTATGTATTTTAATTAGAAAATGGTGGATCTTTTATGTGTGGCATTAGACTTGAACTGGCTTTTATATGAAATGAATCTAGAGAAACATGTGCACTGTACACACACTGTAAAAAAAAGTAAGATGTCCTTGGATGAAAAATACAATCTGTCCATTTACAGATAATGAAGAATTTCTGGAAATATGTGGCTTCTAAGGTAGGGACTCCCAAAATTTCAAGTAACAGTTTTGCTACCTAAGGAAAAAAAAAAGGAGGTAGAAAGTAATGAAGAGAAATGGATGTGCTTTCAGTTTGGATAAACAAACAGTAAAATGTGGAAAGAAAACACTGAAGACTGGTTAGCCTTCCGAGACCTGCATTTTGTATTGTGCACACGCAAACAGAAGGCTCTAGTAATATTGAAGTTTGAAGCTTATTTCTTTTAAGTGTATATTATATACCTTTCTCCAAATAATGCACCTAGCAACTTCAGAATATTTCAACACTCTAACTTCATCAAGCTACCAATATTCCAATCCCTGCAAAAAAAGTATATGTTTTCCTGCCAATAATTACAAATTTAGGCAGTTTCTATTCAAGTGTACGCTGAATATATATCTAGGTTTCAAGAATATAGCGCCAATCGAACCTGAGCAAGTTAGATGCTTTCAAAGTAAAACCAAATTGTGTATACTAATAATCTTTTAAGGAAAATTCTGTTAACTATCTCATACTTATTCATAAATGATATGCATGTGAGTAAATTTAGATGCATTTTGGGAAGTGATATGCACAGAAGGGAAAGTCAATATATGACCAAATCTAACAATCAAAATAGACAGCTACTATTACTATAACCCTTAGTAGCCAAAATCCTCTCCATTACCTGAAGTCTATAAAAGGAAACCATGAGGAGTCCCTTGAGAATGATTATTCTTGAAAATGGTCTATGGTCAGTGTGACTTCTTCAGTTGGTATGGTCACTTTTTGTCCTACCTCCTTTGCTAATCTGTGGGGGTCTCTTGTTTTCTTCTCTTAAGATAAGAATCCAGGAAGCTAAAAAGCCCTTGCATTGATCCCAACCATAAGTACTTGAAAGTTGTATATTTTTTTTCTCCAATACTGTTTAAGAGTAATTAATTTATAGTTAAAAATAAAAAACAATTAGTGAGAGTGGTGTGTTGAAGTCTCCCACTATTATTGTGTGGGGTTCAATGTGTGTTTTGATTTTAGTAATGTTTCTTTAATGAATGTGGGTGTACTTGCATTTGGGGGCAGAGATGTTCAGGATTGAGACTTTTATATTAAGTATCCTTTCTCATATCCCTTGATAACTCTTGGTTAAAAGTATAATTTATTGGATGTTAGGATTGAACTCCCTTTTGTTTCTTGGTGCCATTTGCGTGGAAAACCTTTTTCCAGCCTTTTACTCTGAGGTAGTGTCTCTCTTTATTATTTAGGTGTGTTCCTACTTTGCAGCAAAATGTTGGATCCTGTTTGCATATACAGGCTGTTAGTTTTTGTCTTTTTATAGGTGATTTGAGTCCATTAATATTGAGAGATATTAAATGATTATTAGTTCCTGTTATGTTTGTTTCTGAAGATGGCATTATGTGCATGTGGTTCTCTCCATTCAGTTTTATTGTGAGATAATTAAAATCTTCTCTTTTCTTTGGTGTAGGTACCCTCCTTGTGTTGGAGTCCTTCTATAATCCTTTATAGGGCTGGATTGATAGATAGATATTGTTTAAATTTGGTTTTATCATGGAATATTTTGATTCCTCCATCAATGTTACTGAGAATTTTGCTGGCTATGTTGTCTGGGTTGGCATTTGTGTTCTCTTAGACTCTGATGTCCTCTGTCCAGGCTCTTCTGACTTTTAGTGTTTCTATTGAGAAGTCTGATTAATTGTGATTGGTCTGCCTTTATATGTTACTTGGCCCTTTTACCTTGTAGCTTTTAATATTCTTTCTTTGTTCTGTGCATTTAGTGTTTTGATTATTATGTGATAAGTATTTTCTTTTCATAAATTCATTTTTTAATAGCTGAATAGTATTACATTATATAAATGTACTACATTTTCTGTATCCATTTCTCTGTTGAGGGACATCTGGGTTATTTCCAGCTTCTGGCTATTATAAATAAGGCTGCTATGAACATAGTGGAGCATGTGTTCTTATTGCCAGTTGGAAAATCTTCTGGATATATGCCCATGAGAGGTATTGCAGGATCCTCCAGTAGTACCATGTCCAGTTTTCTGAGGAATCACTAGACTGATTTCCATAGTGGTTGTAAGAGCTTGCAATCCCACCAGAAATGGAGGAGTGTTCCTCTTTCTCCACATCTTCGCCACCATCTGCTGTCACCTGAATTTTTGATCTCAGCCATTCCAACTGGTGTGAGATGGAATCTCAGGGTTGTTTTGATTTGTATTTCTCTGATAATTAAGGATTTTAACATTTTTTAGGTGCTTCTCAGCCATTCAGAATTTCTCAGTTGAGAATTCTTTGTTTAACTCTATACTTCATTTTTAAATAGGTTTATTTGGTTTTGTGGAGTCTAACTTCTTGAGTTCTCTGTATATACTTGTTATTAGCACCCTGTTGGATTAAGGATTGGTAAAGATCTTTTCCCAATCTGCTGGTTGACTTTTGGTCTTATTGACAATGTCCTTTGCCTTACAGAAGCTTTGCAACTTTATGATGTCCCATTTGTCAATTCTTGATTTTAGAGGGCAGGCCATTGGTGTTATGTTGAGGAATTATTCCCCTGTGCCCATATCTTCAAGACGCTTCTCTACATTCTACTCTATATATTTCAGCATCTCGGGTTTTATGTGGAGTTCCTTGATCTACTTAGACTTGAACTTTGGAAAAGGAGATAAGAACGGATCAATTCATATTCTTCTATATGCTAACTGCCAGTTAACCCAGCACCATTTGTTGAAAATGCTGTCTTTATTCCACTGGATGGTTTTAGCTCCTTTGTCAAAGATCAAGAGACTACAGGTGTGTGGATTCATTTCCTGGTCTTCAATTCTTTTCCATTGATCTACCTGCCTGTCATTGGACCAATACCATACAGTTTTTATCACAATTGCCCTGTATTACAGCTAAAGGTCAGGGATGGTGATTCTACCAGAGGTCCTTTTATTGTTGAGAATAGTGTTTGCTATCCTATGTTTTTTGTTATTCCAGATGAATTTGCCAATTGCCCTTTCTAACTCTGTGAAGAACTGAGTTGGAATTTTGATGGAGATTGCATTGAATCTGTAGATTGCTTTCGGCAGGATAGCCATTTTGATTATATTAATCCTGACAACCCATGAGCATGGAAGATATTTCCATCTTCTGAGATCTTTGGTTTCTTTCTTCAAATACTTGAAGTTTTTATCATCTAGATCTTTCACTTTCTTTGAGTCACAACAAGGTAATTCATATCATTTGTGACTATTTTGAAGGGTGTTGTTTCCCTAATTTCTTTCTCAGCCTGTGTATCCTTTGTGTAGAGAAAGGCCACTGATTTGTTTGTGTTAATTTTATTTCCAGGTTCTTCACTGAAGTTTATCAGGTTTAGAATTTCTCTTGTGAAACATTCAGGGTCACTTATATCATAAGTATCATACTGTCTGCAAATAGAGATATTTTGACTTTTTCCTTTCCTCTTGTCTCCTCTTGATCTCCTTTTGTTGTCTAATTGCTCTAGCTAGGACTTCAAGTACTATATTGAAAAGGCAGGGAGAAAGTAGGCAGCTTTGCCTAGTTCCTGATTTTAGTGAGATTGTTTCAAGTTTCTCTTCATTTAGTTTGATGTTAACTACTGGTTTGCTGTATATCGCTTTTATTATGTTTGGGTATGGGCCTTAAATTCCTGATCTTTATAAGACTTTTATCATGAAGGGATGTTGGATTTTTTGTTAAATACTTTCACAGCATCTAATGAGATGATCATTTGGTTTTTGTCTTTGAGTTTGTTTATATACTGGATTCCATTCATTTTTCTTTTTTCTGATTTGTGGAATAGTTTGAGGATTATTGAAATTAGGTCTTCCCTGAAGGTCTGATAGAACTCTGCACTAAACCCTTTTGGTCCTGGGCTTTCTTTAGTTGGGAGACTATTAATGACTGTTTCTATTTCTTTAGGGAATATGAGACTGTTTTCATCATTAGTCTGATCCTGATTTAACTTTGGTAGCTGATATCTCTCTAGAAAATTGCCCATTTCATCCAGATTTTCCAGTTTTGTTGAGTATAGTCTTTGGAGTAGGACCTGATGATATTTTATTTCCTCAGATTCTGCTGTTATGTCTCCCTTTTCATTTCTGATTTTGTAATTAGGATATTGTCTCTGTGCCCTCTAGTTAGTCTGGCTAAGGGTTTATGTATCTTGTTGATTTTCTTAAAAAACCAGCTCCTGGTTTGATTGATTCTTTGTATAGTTCTTTTTTGCACTTGGTTGATTTCAGCCTTGAGGTTTTTTTTGTTTGTTTGTTTGTTTGTTTTGGTTTTTTGAGACAGGGTTTCTCTGTCTAGCCCTGGCTGTCCTGGAACTCACTTTGTAGACCAGGCTGGCCTCGAACTCAGAAATCCGCCTGCCTCTGCCTCCTGAGTGCTGGGATTAAAGGCGTGCACCACCACGCCCGGCTCAGCCCTGAGTTTTATTATGTCCAGCCATCTATTCCTCTTGGTTGAATTTGGCTCCTTTTGTTGTAGAGCTTTTAAGTGTGCTGTCAACCTGCTAGTGTATGCTTTCACCAGTTTGTTTTTAGAGGCACTCAGAACTCTGAGTTTTCCTCTTAGGACTACTTTCATTGACACCCATAAGTTTGGGTATATTGTGGATTTATTTTCATTAAACGCTAAAAAGTCTTTAATTTTTTTCTTTATTTCTTCCTTGACCAAGTTATTATTGAGTAGAGTGTTGTTCAGCTTCCACATGTATGTGGGCTTTCTATTATGTATGTTGTTATTGATGATCAGCTTTAATCCTTGATGATCTGATAGGATGCATGAGATTATTTCAATCTTCTTGTATCTGTTGAGGCCTGTTTTGTGACTGATTACACGGTCAATTTTGGAGATGGTACCAGGAGGTGTTGAGAAGAAGGTATATCCTTTTGTTTTAGGATAAAATGTTCTGTAGATATCAGTTAAATCCATTTGTTTCATAACTTCTGTTAGTTTTACTGTGTCTTTGTTTAATTTCTGTTTTCAGGATCTGTCCCTTGATGAAATTGTGGTGCTGAAGTCTCCCACAGTTATTGTGTGAGAATCCAATGTGTAATTTGAGCTTTATTAATGATTCTTTAATGAATGTAGATGTCCTTGCATTTGGAGCATAGCTGTTCAGAATTGAGAGTTCATCTTGGTAGATTTTACCTTTTATGGGTATGAAGTGTCATTTCTTGTCTTTTTTTGATAACTTTAGTTTTAAAGTCGATTTTATTCGATATTAGAATGGCTACTCCCACATGTTCCTTGGGATCATTTGCTTGGAAAATGGTTTTCCAGCCTTTTACTCTGAGCAAGTGTCTCTATTTGCCCCTGAGGTGGGAGTGCTTTATAAAGGAAAATGTTGGGTCCTGTTCATGTAGCATCAACACAACATCCTACTCTTCCATAAAGACATTGTTTATGCAAATTTCCACATGATAATCATATATATATGTATATATATATATATATATATATATATATATATGTGTGTGTGTGTGTGTGTAATTTATGTATTTATATATTTATATAATTTTTTTACCAAGATTAATTATACTTAGGGGATGTTGGAAAAGGGTAAAGGGTAAAATCCTTGGTACAGGTCTCTTTTATTTAGATTTAATAATGTCTTTTCTTTTCTTTTTTTTTCTTTTTTTTACATTATCTAATAATCAGTTTATTTACAAAGGGCTATCAATGGTTCTAAGAGAAAAATTATTTTATTAGTAAGTATATTTTAAATTTTTCAAAATAACAAAAATGTTTTGAAGTTAAACATTAAGAAAATGCTATATTCAAATACTCTAAGAAAAGTTATCAATCATATTTCAATGATGTTTGTAGAATGCTGAGGACAGCATACAATGACAAGGACTGTTTGCAGTAGGCCAGGATGGAGACATCTCAGAAGACTGTGGCATCTCCTTGTAGAAAAGGATGGCATCTGGGACCCTGAGAAGCAGGAGACATATCCCTCAAGGGGACCCACCATCTAAAAGAAGGGACTGACTGCAGTAGGCCAGGATGGAGACATCTCAGTAGCCCGGGTCAGCTCTTTGTAAAAACCAGTTCTTCCCATTTCTCTTAACCTTAGCTGGACAACAGCTGTATAGATTTCATTTGTGCATGACTGCTTTTCAATTAACCTTGGTGTGCATAATTATTCTATTCTATATGACTTTCTTACTTCTTTCTTCTTCTGCTCTGGTGAATCTGTGAATCTAGATGTTCCTTCATGTAATGATTCTTAAACAATTAAAAATTGAGGCATGGGACACAGCACAGCACAGACCTAATGGCCCAGGTGCATGCTGTGTGTTCTCAACTTGGAAACAATGCAGTAACTACCCAATGGTCATTGCAGATTATTGCCTGACTTGCAAAAAAATTTGAAGAAATTATTAGAAAATGAATTACAGCCAACATTGGGACCTCAAGAAAGAAAGAAAAAAAAAACTATTGAAGTTATAAAATAAGTTTCATATAACATTTGAAAGTGGTTCCTGGATAAGTAAGTATAGAGTATATGAAATCTTATATTTGTAAAACTAAGTCAAACATGTTCCACTATGTTCATAGCAGCCTTATTTATAATAGCCAGAAGCTGGAAAGAACCCAGATGTCCCTCAACAGAGGAATGGACACAGAAAATGTGGTACATTTACACAATGAATACTACTCAGCTATTAAAAACAATGAATTTATGAAATTCTTGGGCAAATGGATGTATCTGGAGAATATCATCCTTAGTGAGGCAACCCAATCACAAAAGAACTCACATGATATATACTCACTGATAAGTGTATATTAGCCCAGAAACTTATAATACCCAAGATATAATTTACAAAACACAAGAAAATCAAATAGAATGACGACTGAAGTGCAGATACTTAATTCCTCCGTAGAATAGGGAACAAAACACCCATGGAAAGAGTTACAAAGTTTGGAGCTAATATGAAAGGATGGACCATCAGAGACTTCCCTACCTGGGGATCCATCCCATAATCAGCCACCAAACCCTGACATTATTGCATATGCTAGCAAGTTTTTGCTGAAAGGACCCTGATATCACTATCTTGAGTGAGGCTAGGCCAGTACCTGGCAAATACAGAAGTGGATGCTAATAGTCATCTCTAGGATGGAACACAGGGACCCCAATGGAGGAGCTAGAGAAAGTAGGAGCTGAAGGGGTCTGCAACCCGAACAACAACATGAACTAACCAGTACCCTCAGAGCTCATGTCTCTAGATGCATATGTAGCAGAAGATAGCCTAGTCTTCCATCATTGGGATGAGAGGCCTCTTGGCCCTGCAAACTTTATATCCCCCAGTACAGGGGAACACCAGGGCCAAGAAGTGGGAGTGGGTGGGTAGGGGAGCAGGACTGGGGGAAGGTATGGGGAACTTTTGGGATAGCCTTTGAAATGTAAATAAAGAAAATATCCAATTAAAAAAAAAACCTAAGTCAAAACACTGGGACTCTTAGGATAGTCATTGCATGCAATGTGCAGAAGCAGGAAGCTAGCAGAACTACTGACTAAAGGGTTAACTTGATTCTTTCTGGCCATTGTCTGGCAGCTTTTCCATGTCTTTTATCGTTAGAGCTTCACAAGGAAATGCAAGTACCTGGCCTTGGAGCTCTGAAATATAATAAGTTAAAATGTAAATAATAAAAAGTTTGCAATTATTATTATTTTGGCTATAGGCCTGGGATTTGGAAAGCTTGAAACTTTGGAGAACAATTATAATTCTTGATTCTTTGTGGGATGTGGTTATTCTTTTGAATTTTATTTGGCAATGATTGTATAATGTCTTTTTTTATACCTGCTTTTGGAGTACCAACAAAAGACTCAGGCAAGAGAAAGGCAAGAGAGCAAGTAGAGAGCAAGTTAGGAGTATGTGAGGTGAATGTGGAGAGTGAATGAAGAATGAGAGAGAGAGAGAGAGGGAGAGAGCATGAAAAGAGCATGTGAAGAGTGAGTGAAGAATGTGAAGAGTGAGTGAAGAGAGAATATGAGGGAATATGAGGTGTGTATGGAGAGTGTTTGTGTGAGTAAAAGGAGAGTACATGTGGTGTGTGTGAAATGTGTGTGAAGAGTGTGTGTGGGAATGAAAGGGGAATGCACAGAGGGGTTTATGAGTGTGAGAGTTCAAGAAAATTAAAGAGCACAGGAGAAAAGCAGAGTGCACAGAAGAATACAGAGCATGCAGCCTCAAGCTGGGAGAATGTGAGCAAGAGAGAAAGAAAGCAGAAAATGAGAGAGAAGAGACAGAAACTTTTTAGGCCTTGAAAAATTGCCCCAAAAAGTAGTCTGTATATTTATTACGTGCCTTCCAGATATCCCTGCTTCCAGTTGAGTACTCTGATCCTGTGTCGAGGCTGGACCCCAACAAATATATAATATTATATAATAGTCGGTAAAGCAACATCTATGAGTATAGCGGAGTATCAGTAGGAATCATTTCGGTGATGTTTTTGTCTCATTTTTCTTTTTTCTTTTTCCTTTTTTCATTTGTTTTTCATTACATCCTAAGTCTCTGAGCTATCCAACACTGTTTCCTGGAAATGTTAGATGAGGGCTTTCTCTCATGGCATATGGATCAAGCTGGACCAGTCACTAATGAGCCAACCGCACAGTTTCTGTGCCACCTTTATGCCAGGCCATTTGGTAAACAGGACAAATTAAATCAAAGGTTTTGTGGCTGGGTTTATATCCATTAGAAAACTTTTAAAGTTATGAGAAGTGGCCAGTTCAGGCTTCGTATCCCCTATATCTAGGAGCCTTAGCTAGGTATATGCTCATAGATTCCTAGGAGTGTCCATTGTATTAGGTTTCTAGCTTATCCCAGAGATTTCCTGATTCCAGTTGTCTCTTCCAGTACTCTCCCTCTATTCCATCTCCTCACATTTTGTTTAATATGATAATTTTGTGTAATAAAATATAAGAAAATGTTGGAAAATGTATTTGTTTCAAATATTACAAAACTGCAATTCAGTTCTTAATATAAAACTACAAAGGAATTCTCAGCAACATTTAAAACAGTACATGATACTTGATAAATGTTTGCTTCCGGCAATTCATCAAATCTTATTAAGTAATACAACTATTTAATGAGATAGCACAACAAGCAAGTGTGAACAGGTTTTGAGAAGGCTTTGATTGAACAGTATTCTAAGTAGGTTTTACAGTCCTGTACTCAAATGTGTCTTCCCTGAGCAAAAGCAAAGTTGATTGCAATTGGAAATACAGTATACTAGATAATTCTTATTCACTAGAGTAATGGTAAAATCTAAAGTTTATAGGCAAGAAAAGTCTTTAAAGTTTATTTAAGACACGAGTTTTGATCAATGTATTAATTTTGTTGGTTTTCATTCATTTTCATGGAGACTAATACTTTGCTAAGTTATATCTTCTTACCACATGTCAGGTAGGCAGGGGCTCCAGATAACTATAAAACTATAACTATAACAACAACTATAACTATAACTAACTATATATATATATTTATATATAAAGTATAATATATAATATTAAGAACTCTACATTTAGAATTCACATTTTTCTTGTAAGTAAACCTATTTCTAAATTCCTATTCAATGGAAGCATATAAAGTTCTTCAAAATTTTAATTCCTATAAGTATATTACTTTAGACAACTACTGCAGTGACTCAGAGTGTGACAGTTTACATATTACAATAAGCTCAGGCATTCCCTACAGCTGTTTTCACTTGCTTTCTTAGTACCACCTTCTCACAGATGGCACTGTCCACAGTGGAATGGGCTCTTTCAAATTGATCATTAATCAAGAAAATGTCACACACATATACTCAGAGGTCAGTGTCGTGGAGACAATTCCCTTGTTGAGGTTCTCACTTCAGGAATAAGTCTAGGTTGTGTCAAGTTTACATAAAGTAAACAACAGTGTTCTCCTAGCTTATTGTTTCATATATTTTGCATTTTTCTTGGTTGTAATTCATGGACCTGCAAGATAGATTGGCAAGCCAATAATGAGCATTTCTCTATGGGTTCTGCTTCAGCTCCTGATTCAAGGTTGCCTCCTTGGCTTCCCTTGATGTTAGATTAACTATAACCTGTAAGACAAATAAATCACCTCTTCACAAGGATGTTGTTTGGTCAGTAATGGTAAATATTTGGTGAGTATTTATCAGAGCAACAGAGACTCAAACTAGTACTCAATCCCCAAACACTCCAACAACAGAAACCCAAAGAACTAAAATATTCAGAATATCAGACAAATGTTAGAGCACTGTATTCTAAAAGAACTAGTTTCCACAATAGAATAAAATAATCAGATGAACAAACTAAGAAAACTGATTCAGATTAGGCCTTTACCAAGGTGAAGAACAAAATAAAACAACAACATGAAAGAGGAATTTTAAAATGTGGAGGGGAATATCAGGAAGGAAATTGAAATTAGAAAAAGAAACAAGGTCTAGAAACAAAGAAACAAAGACAAAGTGATCTTTTTTTTAAAACAAAAAAGGATAAATAATGGACAACACCAGAAGAAAGAATAATTTCAGGGTTGAAGATCAAAGTCAGTCTAGTCTGGTAGTGTATTCAGATATATTTGTAACAAAATAATGTAAATGACATAATCAAGAACTCTGTGATACATTCAATTTACCAAACATAAGAATGTGGGATATAAGTAGAAGCTAAGATAAGGCAAAAAAGTTGTAGACAATTTATTTAATGAAATTACATTAAAACCATTCATAAACTAGAGAAACAAATTGATATTCAAATCTTAAAATCCATAACATAGTGTTACAAAATCAATGTAGGAAAGGAGCAGAAACCAAGCTTAAACCATGTAGTTAGCAAGAAACAAACAAAGAATTTAGGAAAAGTGTTAATAAAATATTTAAAAAACCAATAGAATAAATATAATAAATCAAATAAATGGTCAAACTAACAAAGGTAATGATATACAATTGATAAAATAAGAACCTACATGAAATTAAACTTAAGTCACTAAAGGGGGTATAGAGAATGTAGTGTGATCTAGAAGTTCTTTAGGGAATACATTGAAAGATTGCATTTTAAAAAGATGGAATCATAGAAGTAAATTTCTAAACTTATAAACTATGTGGTCTATAAAAATGAAATCTAGAAGCTATAGTTTAAATAAGTCTATGACAAACAGCAAAACTGAAGTGTTTAAAAATATATATGCGAGGCGCCATCTTTCCTCTGAGCCCAGCGGACACAGCTAGGGACACCCCAGGACTTTAAGATCGCATTGGGGTTACGCGTGAGTGCAGCGCAGAGGTGGTTTTGGGAGTAGCGGGTCAGCAGTTCCCCCCAGGGGCAGGAACTGAGAACTCCGCCCCACCGGAGGCTGGGCCTCTCCCAGCCAGAACACCCGCGCCGCCGCGCCATCTTTCCTCTGAGCCCAGCGGACACAGCTAGGGACACCCCAGGACTTTAAGATCGCATTGGGGTTACGTGTGAGTGCAGAGGTGGTTTTGGGAGCAGCGGGTCAGCAGTTCCCCCCACGGGCAGGATCCGAGAACTCCGTCCCACCGGAGGCTGGGCCTCTCCCAGCCAGAGCACTCGTGCCGCGCCATCTTTCCTCTGAGCCCAGCGGACACAGCTAGAGACACGCCAGGACTTTAAGATCGCATTGGGGTTACGCGTGAGTGCAGAGGTGGTTTTGGGAGCAGCGGGTCAGCAGTTCCCCCCATGGGCAGGATCCGAGAACTCTGCCCCACCGGAGGCTGGGCCTCTCCCAGCCAGAGCACCCGCCACCCCGCCATCTTTCCTCTGAGCCCAGCAACTCCAGGACTTTAAGACCACATCAGGAGCTCAGGGCCCGGGCCTCAGGCTCGGTGCACTCTATAGGCTCTTTCGGGACTCCCCAAGATATCTCTGGAAGTGAGGTGA
>LR754757.1:0-28936 GCA_902729485.2 Mus minutoides
AAAGAAGTTAACTCCTTAGTTGATGTCACAAAACTCTTTGTGGTTTTGATACTGTCACTCCTATTTTACTTTCTACTACTGTTGCTGTCTTTCCCATGCAATGAGTTTTACATTTTGTTATTTTGTTCTTTAGTTTATTTCTTCTTCTTCCTCTTCTTCTTCTTCTTCTTCTTCTTCTTCTTCTTCTTCTTCTTCTTCTTCTTCTTCTTCTTCTTCTTCTTCTTCTTCTTCTCCTCCTCCTCCTCCTCCTCCTCCTCCTCTTCCTCCTCCTCCCCTTTCTCCTTATTTTTCTTTTTGTTTTATTTTGTTTTCTTTGAGACAAGATATTGCTATATATAGTCCCAACTGCCCTTGAACTCATGATCCTCTTGGTTTAGTTTCCTAAGTACTGGGATGACTGGTGTGTGCCACTATACCCAACTTTCAATGTTTTGTCTTTGATGATTTTTCTAATTCATCATTTTTTCAAGAGTATTTCCTGATGCTTGCTGAGTCACCTATATGACAGCTTTTCTACAACCTTCTCCAAGGAATGTGAACAGTAGGACCACTTCAGAATTCTGTCTGTGGGTTGTCTTGTTATGTCTTTGGTGAAAGTGTCCTGTTTTTGTGTGCTAGGTGAAAGTGTCCTGTATTTTGTGTGCTAGATGTGTTTTCAGATGCTTCTAATCATAGTACATGGTAGGTTGAGTTATGGTATTCTTGTATCCAAGGTGGTCTTTAGTTAGAGTTTTGTTATGTATACGTATATATACGTATGTATGTATGTATGTATGTATGTATGTATGTATATGTGTATATATACATATATGTTATGTACACATATATATATGTATAAATGTGTGTAAATATGTATATATATATATGTATAAATGTGTGTCTATATATACATATATAATCAGAAGCATAATATATATTACATATATGCTTAATATATATTTGTCCAGTGGAATTTTATTCCTTTTCATTTTTAAAATGTTTTTTGTGAAACTAATTCAAGACTTACTGAAATTGCCAAACCAATACAGATAGTTTCCGTGTTACTTTCCACCAACAAAAATACCTTATATGCTAGAATACATTTTCAAAGCCAAAAAATAGATACCTTACTTATCAATTAAACTATAAGCTTTTTCTTTTGTTTTGCTTTGTTGGCTTTTTCAGGGTCTGGTGGTGGTGGTGGTGGTTGTGATGTACTTGGTTGTATAGTAGATTGGATTTTCACCATGCATATACATTTATATCAATTTATAAACTCTTCCACTGCTGCTGAGAAATCGCCTCGTGTTGCTTCTGTATAGCCACAACTCTCCCCAGCCCTAACTGCTGGCAATACAGATCTTTTCTCCATCACTATAATTTTGTCATTCTAAGGTTGTTCTATAAATGAAATGATACAGTATAGCCATCTTGTTTTAAGAGAACTCAATTTGGGGTTCCATAGTGTGTGTTTTGTGGCTGTAGGGCATTCAGACATCCTGTAATATTACTTTTACTGGAACAAAAACTATACGATACTTTCCTATTTATTGAGGGGGGCCTATTAAAAATCACACAGTCTGCTAGTCCATTATTGTCCATTTCTGAGGTGCCCAGTTGCTGGTCTGCTGGGTTCAGAATGAAACTGGCTTCCCTTGGACATAATGCACCTGAGTCATGGCTTCAAACCACAAAGTATGNGTAATATTACTTTTACTGGAACAAAAACTATACGATACTTTCCTATTTATTGAGGGGGGCCTATTAAAAATCACACAGTCTGCTAGTCCATTATTGTCCATTTCTGAGGTGCCCAGTTGCTGGTCTGCTGGGTTCAGAATGAAACTGGCTTCCCTTGGACATAATGCACCTGAGTCATGGCTTCAAACCACAAAGTATGACAAAGGGACAGTGCGTGCCTTGTCCCCAGCTCCAGTGTGGCTTCTGCTGCCTTGATGTGACTGTGATGGCTCAAGGATAAGATCCAGGCAGAGCACATTGGAGCTATGCAGAAAAGGACACATTTAAACACTCCTATTATCCCTGTGGCTTTGTCAACAAAATATTTCAATCCCTGATGAATCTCTCTGTGTTCCCAGATTTATTTTTAGGTACAGTGAAACAGATTGTTTCTTTGTTTGCTTTTCTATCTGCTTGTGGTTATTTCTTCTTCCTGAGTGGTTCATCACAGCAGCTGTCATATAGTAATCATCTGGCAGTATATTATTATTTATTATGTATCGACTGCCATAAAGAATCATAAAGCTTATCAGGTGCCTATAAAGACACCAGCCACTGGCTGCAAAGCATACAGTCACACTTAGGCCCTTATTTTCTCAGGGCTTGGAGATACTGGCCCAAAAAAAAACAAGGCAGCCACTGGTGGTCTATGGTTCATTACTTTCAGTTCCCTTCAATTCTGGGAAACAGATACAGATTTCAGAAGGCTCCTTGTTGCAAAGACACAGAAAAGAAAGTGAACAAAGCTTCTTTTTAAACCATCCTTTAGGTGCTCTGCTCATCATTGTTTTTTTTATTCTTCCAGAAATGAGATTCTGTGGTTATAAGAGATAATAGGGAATGAGCCAGAAAGATGAATAGCATGTACTTATTGATTACCTCTTTGTATCAACATTGGTCTTGGAATCCAGGGATGGAAAACTACAACTCTCAATATATTATAGAAAAACAGCAGAGTTGAAAGCAAAACAGTGACCTGAAAATCAGTATAATGTGGTGTTGAAAGTTGAGCAGTAAAGCTGGGTAAGGAGGACCAGCCTGACAGACTCATCAATTTTGATGGTTGCTCAGGAAAAAATGCAGCAAGAAGTTTCCTTTGAGAATGCTTGATGAACAGAACACATGAACTGTAGGAGCATCTTGAGGCAGGAAGAACTTTGAGTAACAGGGCCATGCCAAAGTCCTACTGGTTCATGTTTGGCAAGTAGAAAGACTGATTCTATCAGTGGGACTGCAGCCCAGGGGAAAGGAAGACAGTAAAGATGAGGTTGGAGCAAGAGCCATAGGTAGAGGTAGATTTGATTCAGGCAGTGGTGAGCCAATGAAGGGTTGAAGTAGCCAAACTGCCTAAATATCTTTATGACATAAAATATCCTTTAGGTGTGCTGTAATGTGCAGATAGAGTGAGGTGGGTCAGTACATAGATTAGTCTATATACTATGACAAATATTTAGCTAATATATTCATGGTATTTTGTTGTTATACCAAAAGCACGGGACAAAAACAATAGTATTCACTTGCTAGAGAGTTTGGAGCCAAGGGCTGGGAGATGGTACAGATGGTTAAACAAACAAACAAACAAACAAACAAACAAACAAACAATCTGCACAAGCGTGAAGACTGTGTTTGGCTCCCTGGCACACACATAGAAAAATGAGTGTGATAATATGCATCTGTAACCCTTTGCCCAGGTATGGGAATGGCAGAAACATGCAGGTCCCTGGATACTGTAGACTTCCCAGGTAAGACATGTCTGCAAACTAAGGTTTGAAACCATGTCTCAAAAGATAAGGTAGACAGTGATAGAGGAAGATAATTAGTGTTGACCTCTGGTCTCCACATACTGGTATGTGCATGCATGTGCATTTGTGTATGCTCAAATATATACCCATATGAACCCATGTATACATCATACATATACACAAAATAAGATAGTCACAGAGGGAGAGCTCAACATTCACTTTTCCACATGTGTATGCATACACATGCATGCATATATACCTCTATATTTGTGTCCACACAAGAACATGTGCACACTGTATAATACACACTCACACATGCTGATAATTAGTCCAGAAACTAGTTATCAGATCCTTATGCAATTAACAGGAAACAGACATTTGAACCTGGGCTTCTCTCCAGATCGCTCATTTCATCCTCTGAACAATGTAAGCCTGAAAGTGCACGCCATGTTTTGGAAAGTAAGAAAATCTTTGTTGCTACATCCCAATCTCCTTTTTTTACTAGATATTTTCTTCATTTACATTTCAAATGCTATCCCCAAAGCCCCCTATACCCTCCCCCTGCCCTGCTCCCCAACCCACCCACTCCTGCTTCCTGGCCCTGGCATTCTCCTGTACTGGGGCATATGATCTTCTCCAGACCAAGGGCCTCTCCTCCCATTGATGGCCAACTAGGCCATACTCTGCCACATATGCAACTAGAGACACAGTTCTGTGGGGGTACTGGTTAGTTCATATTGTTGTTCCTCCTATAGGGTTGCAGACCCCTTTAGCTCCTTGGGTACTTTCTCTAGCTCCTTCATTAGGGGCCTTGTGTTTTATCCTATAGATGACTGTGAGCATCCACTTCTGTATTTGCCAGGCACTGGCAGAGCTATATCAGGGTCCTGTTAGCAAAATCTTTCTGGCATATGAAATAATGTCTGGGTTTGGTGGTTTTATATGGGATGGATCCCCGGGTGGGGCAGTCTCAGGATGGTCCTTCCTTCCATCTTATCTCCAAACTTTGTCTCTGTAACTCCTCCTATGGGTATTTTGTTCCCCATTCTAAGAAGGAACAAAGTATCCACACTTTGGTCTTCTTTCTTCTTGAGTTTCAATCTCTCTTTCAGTTTGTCTTACCCTGGTGATTAGTTTCCAGCAACCAAGTTGTTCCACACCTCCAACAACCAGTTCCTTCAAGGGTGGCATTTGGAACACATCTCAGTGGTGATGGAAGCCTAACCCTTGGTAAAGTTTTCCCTCCTCTTGGGATTCTGCTTCCCAAGATTGTGCCCTGCTTCCCAAACACCTCATGTGGTATTCTCAAGTGTTAGGTCATAGAACTTTCTGAATCTGCCAGTGAATTAGTAGATCTGAGTTCTGAAGAGAATTGAGACAATCTGTCACTAAATCTTTTGTGAGTGTGTGTGTGTGTGTGTGTGTGTGTGTGTGTGTGTGTGTGTGTGTGTGTGCCTGAGCACATGTATGCATGCATATGTGCACAGAAGTGATGAAACAAATCCAGCTTGTTTACAGCCTGAGGAAGAGGGGAGCCCACCTTGGGAAGTCCTGCAAGTTTCTATCATCTCCGCAATTCTTCTTGTGAGGAAGAAAAACTTTATATTTTGCATCTCTCCTTTTAACCTTTAGTGACTTTTTTCTTTGAATTAAACTGAAAAAAAAAGAGAGGGAAATGAATAGGAGAAAAATGTTAAGAATTCTGTTTTTACATGTATATAAATTTCACTGAAAAGAACTTCAGAAGTACCCAGTCTGAGAAGGTTATGGGACATTCTTAGAAGGGCTAACAGCTATGGGGAAGTAACTCAAGAAGTCAGCACAGAAGAGCAATAACTTGTAGGGATGCAAATATGGGGCAGCTGTTGGCAGATAAGATTTGCTGATTCAAACTCATCTTGATGCCAACTTGAAGTCTTCTACAGGCTGTGAGAACTGAAGGGATGGAAGCTTTATTGCAGCTTTCAACTTTGAAGTCTCTGTTTTAGTTAGTTAACAGAGTTTCCCTAAGAAGACTTTTTTCCCCTTTGTCTATTGGTTCTCAAAATACCTCATTGCTAGGTGGATGTGGCATTTTCTCTTCATTGGATGTTATAGTACCAGGGCCAGCTACTTCAACAGCTTCTGGTTATACCTGGATTCAAGTCAGCACTTGTCTAGAGTTTTTCCTGGAAGACCCAATGTAATACAACCAATACGCATTTGTCTTTTAGAATCTGACTATCAAGCACAGAAACCTAATTTCAAATCACACTATACACAGCTTGTTAGGGGTGAGCTCCATTTTTCTCATCTGTAAAATGGGACTACTGCTGGTGGTACTCATTTCTGGAGAACAGCTCAGTCTGGCTGTGCTGGCTGCTTTCTCCAAGCACAGCTTAGGATACTACAGATGACTTTCACTGTTGCCTGGGGCTGGCCCTCCTCCTAGCCCTGCTCCTGTAGCAATGAACAATGTGTTCGAATTTTCTCAGGGCTCTGTGTGGACACACAGTTTTGTCTGGAGAGACATTGTTCCTTCTTGATGGATGCAGAGCCTTGCCTTTATCTTTCTGTCTTTCATTCTGAGCTGAGAATAACATTTCCCAACTCAGAGCTCCTTTTCCTGGCAGCTGTAGACACCACCAGAGATTTGGTCAAGCTTACTTTCCAAAATTTGCTCATGAGGGAACACCCATTTGACCATGCTATATCAGCCAACTGGTTGCCCTCCTGGAGAAACATGCCTCTTTATTTTCTCTTGGATAAAAAAAATATGGAATAATTTAGAAATCCCTCAAGCTTGTTTTCACTCTTGATAGCAACTGAGACCTAATGAAAACTTTCCCAATTTTTATTACCTATTAATCCTCCTAATGGAATTAATAGAGAGAAAATCAGTTAGGCTTCAGTGCTCAAAACACTATCTTACCCAAAAATCCTAAGCAAGATCAGATTTCATTATGTATTTTAAATGACAGGAAGCTTATGTATCCCCAAGATAAACCTTGTTTTCTGGACAGTAAATCTTTCTTTTGGAATGTCTCCACCTTCTCCAGCTGGCTCAGGTAAACTTGAATTTGAATGAAACACTGGAAGACTGTGGAAGAGGCCTTTGGAGGTAGCCTTTACTCTGAGCAAACTCTAGGCTGTCCCATGACTGGTATTAGATCACCGCCTTAGGCCAAGTTCTGACAGGCTGATCATCCTGCAGGGCCTGGTTCTGCTTCTTGTGTCTAGCAGTATCAGCCTGTGTTCTGACTCCTTCTGAGGACCTTGCAATGCACATTTCTGTGGAGACAAAGGCGGGACTCATCCTGTGCTTTGGTGTCTCCCATTCCCACAACATGTCTGGCAGAAGTTGAGTGCTCAGCCTTTCCTGAAAAATGAATGAGCAAAACGAGGAAAGACAGCCTGCTTTCTTTATACCCAGGGCTTTGAGATGGCTTTGTCTGCTAGCATATAGATTGTAATGAATTATTCAACTTTAGCTATAACTCACTGGGGCATATATTTAAATATGAATACATGATTAATATAAATTGTAAATCAGTGAAAAAAAAAGAGAAATAAATATCTAGTTTTAACAAAGAACTTTCTTGCCTGTCAGCTTTTACAGTGACTTCATCAATAGATAAACTGAAAGCTTGCCTCAGTCAGTGAAGATTATTGGGTGTACCTCCCTCAACCTTCTGAAAGTTTGTTGCAATTAGCTAATCATAAAAAAGATTAAACAAGTGAAAGGACACACAAATTTATTACAGGTATGAAGGCAAGGACATAGTGTGATTACCCATTAGCTGAATTCATTCTATGATTTATATAAAAACCCATTCCAATGAGACAGAAAAGTGTGGGAAATGCAGATAAATATCCAGAGAGTAACACATGATATAGTGGTATCCAGTGGACTGAGCCAAAGTTGCCTGTGCCTCTCAGGTCCACAACTGACTGCAGATCATTGCCTTTGGAATACTGACTCAGACTGAAAATTGAAATGGAAGACACTGTAGGTAACAAAAGTCTATCCAGGCATATTGACAGACTTTTATTCTTTCACAGGTAAAAGAAAACTATAGAAAGAAGACAGAGATAAATATTTTTTCCCTTGGTGAGTCTAGATTCAAAGCAGACATAGAGATATTGTTAACCAGTTGACCATTGCTTTTGGGGAAAAAAACAAAAAAACAAAAAAGCAAACATCAGTATTCATTCAGGGGAAAGGTACTTTCTGTTTAAATGACTCAAACACCCAAAATAGTTTTTACTCCTCTTTCTCTCTGCTTTCTTTTCCTCCTTCTTCTTCCTTCTCACTTCTTGCTCTCCTCTTTCCCTCTCTTCCTTCTCTTTCTTCTTCATTATTGTCTTCCCTCTCAAGAACCTTGCAAGGAAACAACCCAAATAAAACAGTCATTCAGTCCAGGGGTGTTTTCTCTATGTTGTTTTAAATATGAGATACATTACCTTAAATTAAGGATGTTTAGAAATGTGCTCACTTTTTGTGTTGATGTGTCTTTCCTATACAACTGAGTATACTTTTACCTCCCAAAGTTCCCCACTGTCTTAGTCAATGTTCTATTGTTGTGATGAGATATCATGACTACAGTAACTCTTATAAAATACAGCATTTAATTGGGGGCTTGCTTCCTTAGTTCAATATTGCTATGGTAGGGAGCATGGAAGCACTCAGACAAACATGGTGCTGGGGAGTGGCTGAAGATTCTACCTCTGAATTGCAGACAGCAGCAGAGAGACACTCAGTCCACACCCAGTAACACACTTGCTCCAACAAGGCCACACTTCCTAAGCCACTTCTTAATGACAAAGCTCTCGGTGTCCATTACCAATGAAACCACCACAACTATTTCCTTAGTTCTTGGAAGAGCTTGCTTTGAGAATGGTCTCCAGCAACTGCTTTCTCATTGCAAATACTAAGCATTTCTTCATTGTTTTTCTCCTAGTTGTGTTTATGGGCTTTTGCTAAGCACTAGCCTCAGCTTGGAGAGTGGTTCTGAGGAAGGGGTATCTGGAAGCAGCATTAACAAACACCTGGAAATTAAATTGTGGGTCCAAGCTGGTAGCCTGTGTTTTGCTGAGATGGCTTTCCAGAGTATTCTCTGTGTATGTTTTGGTCTGCTCTAGAGAGCTTTTTTTTTTTTTTTCCTTTTACTATTCTAAAAACTCTATGTTTTTGTTGAGTTTGGGCTATTTGGGGACGCCAGGACAAGGGAAGTTTTAGCTGCACTTACCACATGCTGGTGCCAGGAGGGTGTTGGGCTATGAGTAGCCACTGAATCCCTGCTCTGAGGTGGGATAGCACAGTCTGAGCTCCACAGGGCTTGGGGGTCCTGGGCCTACAGGGAGGCCAGGGGCCATCCGGTTCTCAAGCTCTTGGGCACCCAGGCACCACTGGATACTGAGGAAGAGCTGAGAATGGAGTGGGACCTTGCAGGCTGGATCTAGCCTGGGCCTGAAGGGGAAAAAAGGGGAGCTCTGGCTGGGTCCAACAGGGAGGAGAGTCCTTGGCTTTTCTGTGGGCAGCTTGGTTTGGTGGACCCATGGCTAGGATTGCTGAGAGGCCTCCTGCAGTAGAATAAATGAGGCTCTTTAGGCAAAGAATTGCTCCATTGCTTCCCAGGGCTGATCCCAATGATGAAAAGAGACAATTCATTGTATTAAGGCATTTATTGTTATACTGGAGAGTGGTGATGAGTTTAAACCATACTTCATTTCTCAGGGTGGGCCTGAGGTTAAATACCTTTTGCAGGGAGGAGTGTCTGGGAAGTGGAGTTTATTGGCTAAGCCTCTAGGCCTTTAATTACCTCATTAAAATGGAGTTCTGTCTTGAAGCTATATGACCTATAGTCAAATCCTCTACCTGTGGAGGGGCTTGGGGCATTGCTCTTACATGACTGATGGCCACAGACCTATGGAGAGCTGTAGATTCCTGCCAGGAGCCTGATGTCCAGGAGCATGGCAGAACACTTACTGTCCCTCAGGATTGCTGAGGTGTCTAACCTTAGCTCAACCAGAAACCAGGCTGCCTTTCATGGTCCTTCATGTTTGAGACAGCTAGCTTTCTGTTTGAGACAGCTCTCTCTGCTAGTAAAAATTCTAAAAGCAATCTGAATAGCTCATGGATTTGCCCAAAAACTGCTATAAAAAAATTCTTGGAACTCCGACCAAGTCAAAATCTTGTTAGAAAAATTCTAAAATTGATACTTTGGTTTTCCTCTCAAAATCAGAAAACCAGAAAAAAGTTCTAAAGGAGCCATTCTTGTTCTTCAGACTAGAAAACATACTAAAAGAATTGTATCAGTTCACTAAGTAATTCTTAGGATTTCTGACCTTGTTAGAAAATAATGCTAAAAGAACTATGAAAAATTCTAAAAGAGCTGTGTTCACTCTCTGTGGACAATCTCTGATTTTCTAACCAAAATCAGAAATCATGTTAGAAAAAAATTCTTGAAGAACTGTGTTTGCTCTCCAGAGATCTCCAGACCACTCAGCTTAGTAGAGAAAAATTCTAAAGAACTGCTATCACTTTCTGCTAGCTCATATCATATAGGCCAAAAGCTCAGTTTTTATTTACATATCAATTCAGTTATTTATTCCAGAGTCTCTTTTGATTTTACAAAGAATCAGCTCCCCAAGGCCACAGGCCCTTAATTTTAATTCTTAGGAGATAGCAAACCAGATTTTCTTTTACAACATTGCAAAAGAATTCAGAGATCTGCCTGCCTTTGTAAATTTAGCTGGGTGGGACCTTGTATTGAGATTACCATTCTGACCACACCTGGACCTGAATTCACTCTGTCCCAGGCTGACCTTGAGCTCAGGATCTGCCTGCTTTTGTATCTGCCTATCTTTGTATTTTTTCTGACCAACTGGCTCATGGTGTATCTTCCTCTGATTCTTTAGATATATGAAGCTCCTTATACAATTCATATTGCATCCTTATGTTTTTGCATAGTTGAGAAATTGTATATCTTTGAACTCATGTTTTTTAGAGTTCTTTTTCACAGCCTTAAGGGCTGTCCTGAAGGTCCCAGCATTTATCATTTTGCCAAAGACATAAACATACCTCCGGCCCCCACTCCTGGACTCCTGCTACTTCTAGTTATCACAGAGTCATTAGCATTAACAGGGAGGACATTCCTCAGAGGAATGTGAAAATATGCAGATTATTATTTTTTTTTTTTAATTTTTTTCAAGACAGGGTTTCTCTATATAGCCCTGGCTGTCCTAGAACTCACTCTGTAGACCAGGCTGGCCTCGACCTCGGAAATCTGCCTGCCTCTGCCTCCCAAGTGCTGGGATTAAAGGCGTGTGCCACCAGTGCAAGGCTAAATATATACATTATTATATAAGCAAGCCTTAGGCCTACAGCAGCCATGGACAATCCCGGAGGCCCATACCTGCTGGCCCTGTCCCAGAGGCAGGAACCATGCCATTTTTGTCCCTAACAAAGCCATGCTAATCTCAGCAGGCTTTGCACCCATTACAGAACAAATCAACTAAATTCAGTTACCACATTTGGGAAAAGCTCTTCTCAGTATCTGTTGCTTCTGAATTCCTTTAGTTTGCTATATGAGGAGGTTTTGCCCTGGACTCTTCCAATTTTTTTCTATGTTCTAGCACTGACATGAGCTTTCTCTTGTGCCTAGAACTGTCCAGCTTCTCTGTGTGTTTGTCCTAGTCCTACCCAGACACTTCAGAACTTAAATTCATCTCTACTGCAGAAATTCTTATTTCCTATGATTATAACTTGAAAAAGCAGCTGAGAGATTTCTGTTTTTATTTGATTTCTTCCACTGTCACTGAGACTCTGTCTCTTTGTATCTAATTTTCCAGCTCTTCTTGCTTAGGGATGTGCCTTAGTTAGGGTTTTACTGCTGTCAACAGACACCATGACCAATGCAATTCTTACAAGGACAACATTTGACTGCGGCTGGCTAACAGGTTCAGAGGTTCAGTCCATTATCATCAAGGAGGGGAGCAAGGCAGCATCCAGGCAGGCATGGTGCAAGATGAAAAGATAGTTATACCTCTTTACCTGAAGGCAGCTAGGAGAAAATTGACTTCTAGGCAGCTATGATGAGGGTCTTAAATATGCCCACATGGCACACCTATTCCAACAAGGCCATACCCACTCCAAAAAGGCAAATAGTACCAATCCCTGGGCCAAGCATATACAAACCATCACATTCCACTCCCTGGCCCCCATAGGCCCAGAAATATATATAGTTCAACTTCAAACATCCCTATAGTCAATAGAAGTCTCAACAACTTTAAAAGTCAAAAATTCAAAATCTCTTCTGAGATTCATCTAATCACTTAACTGTAATCCACAAAGCAAGACATGAATTCAGCTGGGCAAACTCCAAACTCTGCATCTCCATATCTGATGTCGAAGCAGTCTTCAGATCTCCAACTCCTTTTTCATCTTTGTTGACTGCAACAAAGTTCTTTTGTAGAGTAAACATTTTTAGCTAGGCTCCCATAGACTAGGCTAAGAAAGTTGAAATCCATACATGATCTTCTGAGCTTCTCTAAAGGGCTTGTGTAACTTCTCCAACTCTGCCTTTTTAGTACTCTAGGCTCTGGTTGACTCCACTCTAATGTTGCTGCTGTCTTGGTTATCATCCCATGATACTGGCATCTCCAATACACTGGGATCTTCCATTACAACCAGGGTTCACCAATAGCCTTTCATAGGCTCTCTTCAACTTTCTAAACCTCAACTTGTTTGCATGAACCTTCAGTCTCAGGCCATCAACTACAACTGAGGCTGCACTTTCCCCAGTGCTTTTTCCATGCCTCTCACAGTGCCAAACCTCAGCTGCTCTATATGATCCCATCATACCTTCAATATCTGTACCATCTGGGTGATTCTTACATGTTACTGAGCCCAGCTGCAGCACAAGGTACAACCTTGGCTATCTCTAGAACATAGGTGTTTTGTGCTCTCAGAAAACACTTCCCAGAAGTTTTTATCTAAGTGATACTGGTCTCTTAATTACCATTAATTTCTTAGATCCAGCTTCCCAGCATCAATTGTCCCAGTATTCCCTTCTATTGTTGACTCTAAAGCCAGAGCCACAGGGCCAAAGCTGGAGTTCTGTTGCTTTCTGAGGCTGAAGCATGGCCCTATTTGTTCTATTACATTGTCACCAGCTTTCTGTTTTCTAACTCCCTTACTGCCTAAACCTGTCTGTCCTGAACCTTGCTGTTAGATTGACCTTGAACTCAGAGATCTGCATGGCTCTGTCTCTTCAATACTTGGATTAAAGGTATGTACCACCATGCCTGGACTTAGGCTTTTCTTCATCTAGAACATTCTCTGTCCCAGGCTGGACTTGAACTCAGAGATCTGCCTCCTAGGATTAAAGGCTTGTACTAACATGCCTGAAGCTAAACTTAGTTGAGTGAAATCTTTCCCCAAGGTCACTACTCCCTTAATTCAATTTAATATCCTTGAACACAGGATTCAGATCCATTTCACTTCCTGGTACCCCTCTAATACTTAAACCATATATTTTATATTTTTCTCTTCTAAACTTAATATGATTGTTCAAAAGATTCTGACTTAATCAGAAAACAAAGTCTCTGCTGTTTTTTTTTTTTTTTTTTTGAGACTTCCTTTGTCAATGCAATTAATATAAATCTCTTTACCTTAGCCTCAGGTAGACTCTTCAGATAAGGGCAAAAAGCAGCCACATTCTTCACCAAAATACTGCAAAAACAGTGTCTAGGCCATATATTGTAACTCTTCTCCACTGAACCCTCTTGGGCCATGTTTGCAAAGTTCAAATCACTCTCAGCAACTAACTTTTCCAAATTCCTACTAAGATGGCTCATTAAGCCCTACTTAAAGCATTCCAGTGCTTTCCAAATCCAAAGTCCGCAAATCCACATTCTTCCAAACAAAAGCATGATCAGGCCTATCACAGCAACACTCTACTCCTGGTACCAATTTATGTCTTCATTAGGGTTTTACTTTTGTGAACAGACAATAAGACCACAGTAGCTCTTAGAAGGACAAAATTTAATTGGGGCTGGCTTAGAGGTTCAGAGGTTCAGTCCATTATCATCAAGTTGGAGCGTGGCAGCATCCAGGTAGGCATGGTGCAGGAGGAGCTGATTGTTCTACATCTTCATTTGAAGGCATCTAGGAGAAGACTGACTTCCAAGGCAGCTAGGATGAGGGTCTTAAAGTCCATGCCCACAGTGTGTCACACTTATCCCAAGAAGGCCATACCTACTCCAACAAGGCCACACTTCCAAGCAGTTCCATTCTCTGGGCCAACCATGACAGGATGAATCTTTTTCAAAAGCAGTCATGAAAAGGGTAGATGGAAATGAGATACAGTGTGTAGAGCCATTTTTTTTTCCTGCAGAGATTATTAAAGAACAAAACAACACATTTAGTCTGAAGGTCTCAGTAGGCTTTATTTATGATTGCAAAATTGAGCAACACTTCTATAAAATGGACACAGTGTAGGTGGTTGGTCATATTGATACAAAAGGGTAGAAGAAGGCAGAAATAAAGAACAAATAGCAGATTAGTTATTTCCTTCTGTGTCAGGAAAACAGAAGACAACAGGAAAGTGACTAGTTAACATGAAGTCATTCAGGTAATATTTTTGTGTATGATTAAAGCAGAGGGAACACTCAGGTAACTGGAAGATGGAGGAAGACACAGCCTTATTGTGAGCATCCATGCTCAGTCACCTTGCTGTGATTTCAGAAGTATTAGTGGGTAATTTTTTTCCTCTAAGATATGAAGGAGAAAATATAGGTATGAAGTAGACTCATTGAACTGAGTTTGAAATAGGGAGGCCTACAATGTGAAGGATGGAAAGTGGTCTTGTTAGGAGCAGCAGGAAATGTCAGTCCAAGTCTCCAAGTGCAACCTGAGGAGTTTTTGACATGGAGTTCTACTCCCATGTAGCCAAGATCTTAACTCAAGCTATAGAAAAACTGCTTTAGGTCAAGTCAGTGAGGTTGATTACAGAAAGGGAAATACATGCTTTAGTAAAGCATTAAAAGAGAGAGGCCTTGACCACCTTAATTAACAATGGCTACATCTATATGATCTTGTACCAATTTGAAGTTACAGTGTCCAAGGAATGTGATCTGTCCCTAAATTTAAAAGATTAAATTAAAATGAGTTACTATGTTTTTATCCAAAGATATTTTTCTTTGTAAAGTATACTTACTATAAAGGAGTTTTTGCAGGTACATTGAACAGGTTTATAAATAAGAAAGAACTGAAAACATCAGATTAAAATGGTCAAGAGAATTCTTACTACACACAGGTCACAAAGAAGTTGAAATTTAAATTTGACTGTAATCATGGTTTCAATCGTGTTTGTACATTTTTCTCAGAAAAATATAGGTTTTATATAGATGAGAAAGAAGAGCCAATGAGCACAGTTCATTAATTGTTTTAACAATCTTGTTTGAGATATATCTTACAATGGGAAGTATTATACCTGGGCAGGTTATCATTACTGCAGTGTATGTATACTATGTGTGTGTGCAGGTGCACATGCATTGTGTGTACATGCACTATATGTACATAAGCCAGATGCCAACCTTGAGTGTCTTCCTAAGGAGTCATCTACCTACACACACACACACACACACACACACACACACACACACACACACACATATATATATATATATATATATATATATATATATATATATATATATAAAAGAGCTATCTACATACATATGTAAAAATATATTTAAATATATACATATACATTTTAAGAGGTAGGTGACTCTACTTATGCATGTGTATGTGTATATATATATATATATATATATATATATATATATATATATATGTAAATATATTTGCAAATATATTTATATAAAATATATCCATTTATTTGGTCATGGGAGGGATATGAGCATATCAGAACACATATATAATAGTAACAGGACATTTGACAGAAGTCAGTTCTCTCCTTCCATCATATGAATTCTGGTGATTGAACTCAGATCTCTAGGCTTGGTGACAAGAGTCCTTACCCATTGAGCCATCTCACTAGTACCGCATGAGTTTTTGAAACAAGGTCTCTCACTGAAACATGGGATTTGCTTGCTAGGCAAAGCTTGCTGACCAACAAGCCCCAGGCATCCATCCTGGCCATACTTTACTTGCGGTGAATCCCTCTGAATGAGATGTTTGACATACAGCTATAAAATTTTGTTTTATGCTGTCAAGTTTAGAAATTTATTACAGCATCAGTAGAAAACAAATATATACTCTATCATGTGCAATTAAATTATAAGCAGAATAGGTAATGGAGACTGTGAGTAGACTACTTTAAAATTGCAGGGTGAACTCATTTGCATCATGAAATGGTTCTTAATATCACAAAAGGATGAAAGGTTCCTTTAAGTAGCACTTATTTAAGTGTTTGTTTATAGATCATTACTTGCTTAATAGAGGCAGAGACTAAAGATGGAGTGTTCCAAGCTATTGCTGATTAAACAACAATTAGAAATGAAGACAAAGTGTAGGATTATAATAATAACAAATGGACATTTACACATTCATTTCAAATATTTACATTTTACACTACTAAACAAAATTTCTAGCAACTCTAGTTTTTTTCAATATATTCACTGCCCTTTTCAACCTGCCTCTAAGTCTGGCAAGAAACTGGACATCTAGGAGCACCAAGCACGGAAAGGAAAGAAGGAGCTTTTGTCTTTGAGTCCTGACAATAGTTTGGAGGCTCTAAGTTGTCTTGCCTCCTAATTGTTTCTGTCATAGCTTTTGGGAGCAGAAAATACTCTCCCTAACTTCCAGGGGCCTGGCCTGTCATCACATTTTATTCTGAGAGGGATCCAATTTTGGTCTTGTGTTTCAACTGTAAAAATTGTCACAATCAAAATGTAGTCACTGTGTCAATCATAACAAAAGGTAAATAGGTTAGTGAGGTTGTGAAGGAAGGAAGGAAGGTTTCTTGTGCAGGATTGATTGACAGTGACTATCACAAACATTCTTACAGAACCACATCCTTGAACAAGGGTCAAAAGAAAAACAAAAACTAGCAACTTCAAGGACATTTAGTTCTTCCCAGTCTGGTACCAACTCTCTGGTTACTAATCCTCATGTTGTTGGATTATTGTCCTAAAACATTCGATATAATCTTTCTCATTTTTAATCTTTGAAAGCTTCCACTAACCTTCATTTTTTTTTTTTGGTACATGCTTATAGTTCATATTGAGACAGAAAAGTAGGTATAGGGTAGGGTACAGAAGAGCTTATCCAAAACAGACAAAAACAAGCATATGAGAAAATGAGAATAAACCCCCTGGCAAGGAAGGCTGGAACTCCATATATATCAAGCAGAGACAACTAGCACTGACAGGAGCCACTGGCACAAGCATGGGGTTACTGTAGTATCTGAAGGTAACTGACCTATGACTTGTTATAAAATTAAAATGGATACCCCTAGGTAGACATTTAAGATGCTAATGATACATTTGATGTACGGGTTAGTATATAGAACTACATGTAACATCATGCTTGAGAAATCCTATGTTGTGACATTGAGGCAGGAAAGCATTACTATGTAGACACTAAAAAAGCCCTCCACAATGTGACATAAAAGCCCCCATCCTTTCTACAATTGTTGTGACTCTCTCTCTGCTCCAGCCCAATTCCTTCCTCAAAGGGTCTTTCCATACCAACTATCTCCACTTCTGCAACCCACACATTTCAACCCAATGTTTGTTTTAGAATAAAAAAAAATCTTTGTTCTGTAACCACTGAATTCTGATATTCACCAGTGTCAATGTGGAGCATACTTATTTCCATTGCTTTGTTATAATATTATAAAATAAATATCATTTTTATTTGGCAAATCTTTCTCTTGCTATTTAGGTTGACATTGGTAAATAAACCAAGGTTCCAAGAGGAGAATTTTTTTTTCAAGTTCATGAAACTTGACTCCCAAACTCATGACACTTCTGTACAAACTGCATCTTCTGGCATCACAGAGATGGATAAGACTAAAGATAGGCCATAGAACCAAAACAGAAGCAGCAGCACATATATCTATATGAAGATATTCTGTGGCTGAGATCATCAGCCACAAAATCGTTGTTTTGACTATTGGGTCACTAAATGGTTGCTTCCTCCCCATGTACAAGGCAAGAAAATTGGTAGTGGTGTTAATAATAGTTCTCACCATAATCTTTATCCTCTCAGGATCCAGTTACAATTGGCATCTGGTGTGAGCAGCTTGAAAATATAGAGTAGAACGAGGGCTGTGAGCCAGGTTATTCTGGATCCAAATATGAATGAATGAATGATCTTTGCCTGGGAACATGGGTTCTGATCACCTGAAATATCATGTTCCAATCTGGTAACTGGTTTATGACATTTTTATAGTTACTGATATGTATTGAGACACTTATGATGTATTTGGGGAGACATCAGGTTACGATAAAGAAAGAAAACTTCTGCTTAGACTTCAGCCACTCTCTGATGACATTCTGAGCTTTGGGGTTGATTGAAATCAGTGGTCTGTTGGGGAATTCTAAAGTGATTTGCCTAAAAGTTACAATTATCTGAGGTCAAACACAGAGGTGGATTATGAATAACTACTAACTGCTCTAAAGATAGCTTGTGGTATTTTGGCTTCAGGTATGCAACATTTCAACTCCCACAATTACTGAAGTTCTAATTAGTCAACCAGTCAAGCCTGCTTTCTGGAAACTTCATTACATGTTATCCTGCTGCCTTAGGGTCCGATTTTACCTTTGAGATAGTAAAACTTTTAAAGTTTATGAATTTTTTATTTTGTGAATATTGTGCACGAGTGTTCTTCATATAACATCAATGTGATTGTACAGTTTTTGAGGCATTCACTAAACATGCTTCTTGATTTAGTTATATTTAGAATAGTTGTTATATCAAGCTATTTCCCACAACTCTATGGTTTCTATGAAACAATCAGTCATGTACTTATCAATTCTGATTCATTAATTAAAACCCCTTAGTCCAAGCAGAGCATGTGTCCATATCTTTAATTCCAGCACTCGGCAGAGGCAGAGGCAGAGGCAGAGGCAGAGGCAGAGGCAGAGGCAGAGGCAGAGGCAGAGGCAGAGGCAGAGGCAGAGGCAGAGGCAGAGGCAGAGGCAGAGGCAGAGGCAGAGGCAGAGGCAGAGGCAGGGGCAGGGGCAGAGGCAGAGGCAGAGGCAGAGGCAGAGGCAGAGGCAGAGGCAATCCCTGTGAGTTTGAGGCAAAATCCAGCCTGGTATACATAGGGAGCTCACAGATAGCCAGAGCTACAAAAGAGGATGTCAGATAAGGAGTTAAAGGAGGAGAAGGAAGAAGTGGAAGAAGAAGGAGGAGGAGGAGGAGGAGGAGGAGGAGGAGGAGAAGAAGAAGGAGAAGGAGAAGGAGAAGGAGAAGGAGAAGGAGAAGGAGAAGGAGAAGGAGAAGGAGAAGGAGAAGGAGAAGGAGAAGGAGAAGGAGAAGGAGAAGGAGAAGAAGGAGAAGGAAACACTTTTTTTTTTTACACTGGGTACAAAATAAAATAAGTGAATTGTACAAAATGATTAAGAATCACCCAGATAGCTAGCGAAGAAATGAATGCCAACACATATACTTCTGAGAGTACATATGTTTAGTGGATGCCTGGGAACAAAGCATGAGATAGTAATGCAAAAGACCAGCTAATTCCCAGACAATGTCTGGTTATGTTCACATATAAGCTGAGCAGAGAACCATCATGAACAAGATCCTTTCATAAAAGCTGATAATTACCTGGGACCCTGTCCCTTGAAGGTGATGGCAGTATGCATTTAATCACATGGGTGATAAAGAACACTAGAGATACCTGGAAAGTAACCTTTATAGCAGAATACATTATTTCTGGACTTTCATGCTCCACACCATTTCTAATCTACGACAATCTATCTTCCTTCCTAGGTCCTCAATCATATGATTTACAGTATTGTCAAAGAGCAGATAATGAAAATATTGGAGATACCACCTAAGTTTAAAGGACTACAGGAAGAGTAGACAAAAAGATGCAGGAATTTAGAAGAAAGAATGGCCCATTAGATTATAGAGGTGTGAACAGCAACTTCACACTTAGAGGATGATCAGACAGATTGCACCTTGTGGTGATTTGAGTGTGCTTGGTTCATAGGAAGTGGCACTATTAGGAGGTGTGGCCTTGTTGGATGGAGTAGGTGTGGCCTTGTTGAAGGAAGTGTGCCATTGTAGGGTGGACTTTGAAGGTTTCATCCTGTGCTCAGACTCCACCCATTGGGGAAAAGCCAGTCACCTTGCTGCCTTTGGATCAAAGTGTAGAACTCTCAGCTTTCTCCACCATGTCTGCCTACACGCTGCCATGCTTCCTGCTATGATGATAATGGACCAAACATCCAAAATGGTAAGACAGCACCAACTAAATGTTTGCCTTTATAGAGTTGTCTTGGTTATGGAGTCTCTTTACAGCAGTGGAAAGCGTAAGACACACTTTTTTTTCTTCCATTTTTTTTAATTAGATATTTTCTTAATTTACATTTCAAATGTTATTCCGAAAGTCTCCTCCCCCCTCCCCCCTCCCTGCTCCCCTGTCCACCCACTCCCACTTCTTGGCCCTGGCATTCCCCTGTATTGGGGCATATAAAGATTGCAGTACCAAGGGGCCTCTCTTCCCAATGATGACCGACTAGGCCATCTTCTGCTACATATGGAGCTAGAGACACGAGTTCTGGGGGTTCTGGTTAGTTCATATTGTTGATCCTCTTNTCCATTCCTCTGTTGAGGGACATCTGGGTTCTTTCCAGCTTCTGGCTATTATAAATAAGGCTGCTATGAACATAGTGGAACATGTGTCCTTTTTACCAGTTGGAACATCTTCTGGGTATATGCCCAGGAGAGGTATTGCTGGATCCTCTGGTAGTACTATGTCCAATTTTCTGAGATAACGCCAGACTGACTTCCAGAGGAGAAAGTTGGGAAAACCCTTGAAGATATGGGCACAGGGGAAAGATTCCTAAACAGATCAGCAATGGCCTGTGTGGTCAGATCAAGACACACTTTTAAAATTCCCTTGGGTGAAGCACACTACCAAAACAGTGTTCTGCCAGTGGCTATTTCAAAAAAGAAACCCTTTGGCGTAGTTAGGAATTCAGAGATTTAATAGTCACACTTATTAGTGTCAATTTGGTTTATGATTTACTTTTTCCAACAGGGAATATGATGAATGTGATTGACATTTTGCCTAAGTGGCTTAGGATTAACTCTCTAGGGAGACAAGAAACCTATTCCCTCATGGATTTCTGTTCCTGTTTCTCTGTCAAGTGCCTTATCTCATATTTTAGTCCTGATTTCCTTTTCCACTTTCCCCAGCTTTAGGCCACTCTACTTTGTTATTCTAGCTCCAATCTTTCTTTCCAGGAATGTATTCCTAAGGCCTTTTTTTCCCCACAGCCCAGGTTATGTGAATTATTTCTGAAATCTTTTCTTGCATCTGTTTCCCTGTCTAAGAGAGTTGAACACTTTGCTTGACAGGAGATATGCCTTGAATAAAGCCCAGATTTTCCATTCTCCTTGTTGGAGAGTTTGAAAACCTTAGGAAATGTCTGTGGAATTACTCACCAGCAGCTTGGGGGTAGGGTAGGGTAGGAGAATCTTCTGCAAAGTGTACATGGGGATATGAGAGAATGATTCACTAAAACTTCCTTTGCTCTCAACCATTGCGCTTTTCCTTCTTCCCTGGGTGGAAAGGAACTGAATATTGAGGAAAGCCACATTGATTTTCTTTTATGGGGTTGTCACTGTCGCTTTTAGTTCTAGGGTATCTACCCATCACTGTGGTTTTGACGTTAGTTCTTATCTACAACTTTCATTTCATGGTTGGCTTTTAGGATGAAGACTATTCTTTTCACATCTCCATAAGACTCTTTAAGACATAAATAGCAGCCTTGAGTATTCATAGTCTTATTTGAGCCTTAGAACTGTCTTACATAATCTTAATGATGGTGGTAAAAGTCGTTCAAGTCTTAATCCCATTCCAGCTAGTGTTCTAGAGGCTCTGATTTGATCTGTCCTCACCCTACAATGGAGATACTTTATGACTCCCATATTTCATGTATGAAATGAAAATGCCGATGTTATACTTCTTCGGGAATGCCATCCATATTTTCAAGGTAAAATGTTTCTGGCTATAGAGCTGGTACAAAAGGTCAAGTGTCCTGTCTCCAAGTTCCTGCATATCTGTTTTGTTGAACAGTACCTCTCAAACTGTAAAGTTGACAATATTCACATGTAGTTTTTATTGACTACAGGTTCCATCTCAGTTAGTCTTAGGTGAAGTCCAAAAGTTCACATTTGGGAAACAATCATCATGTGGATGCTGAGGCTCAATACATTGGGTAAGATAGCAGTAGGAGTCTGAAGACAAGGCCTTGTATCTGAATTCTCCATTCAGAGTTGAAGAATCTTTTCCAAGTAGGGATTCCTCACAGATTCTCAACTAACTCTGATCAACTTGAAAGCAGTGGTTAGAATGAGAAGTTGTACTGCCACCGTGGAGGCAAGAGATATCCCTGAGCTGGGGTCTAGGGAATCATAGAGACATCACAGAAGCTACTGGGAACACTTCAGGGAAAAAGTTCAGATATTTTTTCTCTCAAAGGCAGCTTTAGTTGCTATGAGTGAGAAAGAGATGAAAAAGATGACATGATTTTTAATCCAAGGAAGCATATTTCATCTATGGAAATTCCATATAAGTTACAAGATATTTAAATTAGCAAAAGAACTTTTTAACTTACCCAAGAGCTCAAAACCTGGTGAAACCAACTATTCCCAGTTTTCACATATTTATAGTAGTGAGTTTTTAAACTACATGAAGACATTAGTTAGCAGATGAAACAGTAATAACTTGTTTTCATTGTTCAGTTTATGGGTTGTGATCAGTTTATAAGTCTAGCAGAAGCACTGCTCTGTGCCATTAAGGATTCTATGTAAATAATTTTTGATGGTAGTATAATTTTTCCATTGTTCACTCCCATTAAAAGTTTCTTAACTAGTCCCATACTGCTACCCCTTTTGAGTTTTTGATGCTATCATCAATGCTGAAATAAATCTGTTTCCAGGTTCTATGGTTTTCTTACAATAAATGCCTAGGTGTGAAGTTAGTGGAGTCATAATTTTAGGCATTTTTAAGACTTGTTACATAGGCCCAAGTTGCTTCTCAGAATTGCTGTTTTCCAGAGAGTTAAGTTTTATAGATGTCTTCTTTAAAATGTGGCCTGGATCCTGAGACTGATCCCAACTTCAGGCTCACTCCTCATTGTGGAAACTCACAGCAAGCCCAGCTATTCACTTAAATTATTTTGCTTGTCATTTTTTCCTCACTCTATCAGGAGGATGGCAGTAGAGGACCACTTTGATTCCTAGTGCATGTTCATTAAGGACACAGAGTGTCACACATTTGGGTGATGGTGGGTTTAGACTATGTTGCATGTCTTTGAGGAAGGGCATGAAACTGAGCCGTCAGAGGAGAAAGCCAACTCCTCTTCTGTTCTCTTACCTTCACAATCTACCAGAAAAAAACTCAGGAAAGGTCTAGGAACTGTCTTCCAAGAGATTCTTTATATGCTCCACTTTGACAATCTATTCTGTTAAGCTTAACTAAAATTAAAGCTCCTGTTGGTTAACAGTGTTTTTTTTTTTTTTTAACCCATCAGTATGCTCACAGTCATGTTATTTCACTTGTGTGGGAAGGGCGAGAATCAGGGAATAGCAGTGAGGGCCCCAGGCAAGCCACACTCTGCAGCGCTTTCCATGTAGTACCTTACTTGGGAAGCAGTGTACACAGTGATGGAGTTGCTAATTCAGGTAAGGGAAGGAAATGAGTATCTTATCTTCAGAGAAGTCTCTAGGTCCAGAGAAGAGGTTGAAACACAAAACAGATATACCTTCAGTGTGATATAAGCCTGGTTGGTTTTAGAAAGCCCAGACCCTAGACACAGTACTGATCACAGGAACAAAGCTAGACTTGACCTTAGGCTCCATAAGCCCGAAAAGAGTCGAGGTTCACTCTGGTTCTGATAAAAGTGGAAGATGTAATCTGGAAAAACCAGAAACTGTGCTCCAATTAAGAAGACTTCTCTCTATTTGTTCAAATAATATGGCTCATGGACTATAGAGTACATGATTCTGGGTCAGTGTTTGATTCTAAGTTCTTGCCTCCTTTTCTAAAAATTAATGAGGTCTTTTTTAGTTTCTTATTGTCTGAGGGTTTCTATTGTCATGAAGTGGCACTATAACAAAGGCAACCCTTATAAGGCAAAGAATTGAACTGGGCTTTCTTACAGTTTCAGGTTAGCTCATTATCATCATGGGTGGTGACATGGTAGGATCATGGTGGCACTCAGAGCACTGGGGGCATATCTGAGAGTTCTATCCTGCTCTACAGCGGAAAGAGAGAACCTGTGTCTGTTTCAGCTTTTGAACCCTCAAAGCCCACTCCTAGTGACAAACTTCCTCCAACAACCACACCTCCTAAGCTTTCTAATCCTTTCAAATAGTGCCACACCCTGATGACTAAACATTCAAATATATGAGCCTTTGGGGCCATTCTTATTCAAACCACCACACTTATTGACATATAATAACAGGGTTCATTATGACATTTCATCACATATTGCTATTGTTTTCACACACATCCATTCCCTCCTTGTCTTCTTCCCATTCCTGCTGATCTCCTTCCTCTTCCCAACCTGTTAATTTTCCATTGTCATGTCATTAGTGCTGATAATCGCAGCCATTGAGAGTTCAAGAGTCTGTTGGCTATATCATGTTAGGAAGAAAGTGTTCTGCACCACTCCACCCCTTCCTACTGGTCTTTCTTCCACAATGTTCCCTAAACCCATGTGACATAATGCCCCATTTAGGACTAAGATTTCAACAGTTGCTCACAGCACATTCATCAGTGATAAGTCTCTGTGGTAACTGATGTCTACTGAAAAAAGAATCCTCTGTGACCAGAGGTGACAGAAGCATTGATTTGTGTGCATAAACAAAATAAAACATAGTCAGAATATTGTGTCCTGTTGGCAATACATCAATAGTACTTTCCTCACTAGAGCTTATGATCTTCCATATACATTCCCAGTACCAGTTATGTATTCTCTCCTATGGACCAAGGCTTAAATCCAATCAGAAACTATTGATCACTTCCATAGCAGACTTGCCACTATTGTATTATAAGTGCCCATGCTTACTTGGCTGACTAAGGTCATCTGATGGCTGAGAGAAATTAAACCAGGCCAGTTGGAGGGCCCACAGCACAACTGAGGCTGTGACAGTTGTATTGAGAGCAATCAAACTTTTTATACCTTCATTAGAAACAGAATACAATGGCAATTGCCAGGATCAATACAGTTGTAGTTGCCCAAATGCAATGATGTTTGCAAGTAATACAGGGAACACAAGATTAATAACTATTTAAGATCAATTGTCTTGTCAAGCTTCCATGTTTCCTTGACTTCTAAGGGAACAGAGAAACACAAGGAGGCTTCAATGCTTCCCTGCTGAGGAAGTGCCTTGGTTTCTCAGGAACTGAAAGGCACAAAGTGACCCACGAACCATGGATTCTAACCTGAAAAATCCATGATGCATTCCTCTCAAGGCAGCTAAGCCAGGGCAATTTCATGCCATTGTACCAGGGGTATGTCTTTCCTGGCTATTCAGTAGTATGTCATCTGTGGGAAATGTGTTATCATGAGATAACACATGAGCCGAATTCACTCCAGTATATAGTTATGGCCATTGTGTATACCATCACCATCACCTGGACTCTCTTCATACAGTTCATGGCTATCAAGTAGTCTTCTCAGCATGTGACTCTTGCAAAGCTTCACGAAGAATGATCTTCCTCTGGTCCATTATGTGCAGCAACCTGGGTCTAATATACCCTTGCTATCTGAGTCCTTTCATGACTTTCAGTTCTATCCACATCGCTATGTCTGAGGTCCCCTCCTCTTTACCCTCATCTCAGTAAAAGCACACTGTACAAGGATAAGACTTACTGAGGCAATCTTTTCCTAGTTCAGTTTTTCTCCATGCATAAAGCTACTCCTTCTATGGTAAGGTGTGCAAACAGAATTGGGTGATCACCTGCCTCTTCTGAACATAGAAACATTCTGATTTGGTGATAGACAGTTCTGTATCCTAGACAAGGAAAAGTGTGGGTGGAGGAGGTTGCCACTTATCAAGAACTCCAGCCCTTCAGGTCCACACCGCTCCAGCGCAGGGCACAAGGCCTAGGTGCTATGAACCCACCCAGGTTTCCAGCGGGACTCTCCTAGTGATCTCGGGACCACTGGTAAGAGAAACACACATCTGTTCCAGTCCAATCTCGTGGGACCTGAGTCTGCAGCCGGGAGATAGACAGGCGGGCAGCGGACCCTTTCCCTTCCGGTCCACACCACTCCAGCACAGGGCGCAAGGCCTGGGTGCTGTGCACCCACCCAGGTTTCCAGCGGGACTCTCCTAGCGATCTCGGGTCCACTGGTAAGAGGAACACACATATGTTCCAGTCCAATCTCATGGGACCTGAGTCTGCAGCCAGGAGATAGACAGGGCGGCAGAGGACCCCTTCCCTTCTGGCCCACACTGCTCCAGCACCAGGCGCAGGAGACACCAGCCAGGAGAGTGATAAAGGCCCAGAGCAGGACAGAATCTTCCTTCAGGTCCAGTCCAGTACACCCCACATCAGCTCAGGGCTTGGGCACAGGCTCTGCGCACTCTCCCTGAGGCCCCTTCGGGACTCCCCAGCCTATCTTGGGACCACAGGTGAGCAGCTGAACTCAGCATCTGTTCCGGCCCAATCACAAGCAACCTGAGACACCAGCAGAAGATTGATAAAGGCCCAGGACAGGACAGACGCTACCTTCTGGTCTGCACCAACACCAGGTCTCCTTGGGCAGGGATGGCAGGAGGTAAGCGAAAGAACAGAAGCAACAGAATCCAAGGGTACTTGGCATCACCAGATCCAAACACACCCACCACTTCAAGTCTTAGATACAACAGCACACCAGAAAAACGGACATGGATATAAAGTCACTCGTCGTGATGATGATGGGGGACTATAAGAAGGAAATGCAGGAAAACACAGTTAAACAACTAGAAGCATTTATAGAGGAAAAACTTAGAGAGTTACAGGAAAACAATACCAAACAGGTGATGGAAATGAACAAAGCCATCCAGAACCAAAAATGGAAGTAGAATCAATTAAGAAAAACCAAAAGGAGATAACCCTGGAGATAGAAACCATAGGAAAAAAATCAGGAACCATAGATATGAGCATCAGCAACAGAATACAAGAGATAGAAGAGAGAATCTCAGGCACAGAATATTCTATAGGGAGCATAGACAAGACAATCAAAGAAATGCTAAATGCAAAAAGATCCTAACACAAAATATCCAGGAAATCCAGAACACAATGAGAAGACCAAACATAAGGATAATAGGAATAGATGAGAAGGAAGATTATCAAACTAAAGGGCCAGCAAATATCTTCAACAAAATAATAGAAGAAAACTTTCCATACCTAAAGAATGAGATGCCCATAAATATACAAGAAGCCTACAGAACTCCAAATAGGCTGGACCAGAAAAGAAATTCCTCCCGACACATAATAATCAGAACAACAAATGCACTAAATAAAGACAGAATATTAAAGGCAGCTAGGGAAAAAGGTCAAGTAACATATAAGGGCAGGCCTATTAGAATTACTCCAGACTTCTCACCAGAGACTATGAAAGCCAGAAGATCATGGACAGAGATTATACAGACACCAAGAGAACACAAATGCCAACTTAGGCTACTATACCCAGCAAAACTCTCATTTACCATAGACAGAGAAACCAAAGTATTCCACGACAAATTCAAATTCACACAATATCTTTCCACGAATCCAGCCCTTCAAAGGATAATAACAGAAAATCACCAATACAAGGACGGAAACTCTGCCCTAGAGAAAGCAAGAAAGTAATCCTTCAACGAACCTAAAAGAAGACAGCCACAAGAACAGAATCCCAACTCTAAAAACAAAAATGACAGGAAGCAACAATTACTGCTCCTTAATATCGCTTAATATCAAGGGACTCAATTCTCCAATAAAAAGACATAGACTATCAGACTGGCTACACAAACAGGACCCGACATTTTGCTGTCTACAAGAAACACACCTCAGGAAAAACGACAGACACTACCTCAGAGTGAAAGGCTGGAAAACAATATTCCAAGCAAACGGCCCGAAAACAAAAGCTGGGGTAGCCATTCTAATATCGAATAAAATAGACTTTCAATCCAAAATTATCAAAAGAGACAAAGAGGGGCACTTCATACACATCAAAGGCAAAATCTTCCAAGAGGAACTTTCAATTCTGAATATCTATGCACCAAATGCAAGGGCAGCCACTTTCATTAAAGAAACTTTAGTAAAGCTTAAAATACACATTGCATCTCACACAATAATAGTGGGAGACTTCAACACCCCACTCTCATCAATGGACAGATCCTGGAAACAGAAACTAAACAGAGATTCAGTCGATCTAACAGAAGCTATGAAACAAATGGACTTAACAGATATCTAAAGAATATTTCACCCTAAAACAAAATGATATACCTTTTTCTCCGCACCTCATGGCACCTTCTCCAAAATTGATCACATAATTGGCCACAAAACAGTCCTCAAGAGATTTAAAAATATTGAAATTGTCCCATGCATCCTATCAGATCACCATGGACTAAGGCTGCTCTTCAATAACAACATAAGAAGCAGAACACCATCATTCACTTGGAAACTGGACAAAACTCTACTCAATGATACTTTGGTCAAGGAAGGAATAAAGAAAGAAATTAAAGACTTTCTAAAGTTTAATGAAAATGAAGCCACAACATACCCAAATTTATGGGACACAATGAAAGCATTCCTGAGAGGTAAATTCATAGCTCTGAGTTCCTATAAAAAAAATGGAGAGAGCTTACACCAGTAGCTTGGCAGCACATCTGCAAGCTCTAGAAAAAATGGAAGCAAAGTCACCTAAGAGTAGTAGACAGCAGGAAATAATCAAACTCAGGGGTGAAATCAACCATGTGGAAACAAAAAGAACTATCCAAAGAATCAATCAAACCAGGAGCTGGTTCTTTGAAAAAGTCAACAAGATAGACAAACCCTTGGCCAGACTTACTAGAGGGCACAGGGATAGAATCCAAATCAACAAAATGAGAAATGAAAAGGGAGACATAACAACAGATCCTGAGGAAATTCAAAACACCATCAGATCCTTCTACAAAAGGTTATATTCAAAAAAACTGGAAAATCTGGATGAAATGGATAACTTTCTAGACAGATACCAAGTTCCAAAGTTAAACCAGGATCAGATTAATGACCTAAACAGCCCTATATCTCCTAAAGAAATAGAAG
>LR753341.1:0-33699 GCA_902729485.2 Mus minutoides
TGGCTTGCTCAGCCTGCTCTCTTATAGAACCCAAGACTGCCAGCCCAGAGATGGTCCCACCCACAAGGGGCCCTTGATCACTAATTGAGAAAATGCCTCACAGCTAGATCTCATGGAGGCATTTCCCCAACTGAAACTCCTTTTTCTGTGATAATTCCAGCTGTGTCAAGTTGACACAAACCTAGCCAGTACAATATCTAAAAAAAAAAAAAAAAGATGAGTAGTACTCATTGCATAAATGTACCATATTTTCTATATCTATTCCTCTGCTGAGGAACATCTGGATTCTTTCCAGCCTCTGGTTATTGTAAATAAGACTGTTATGAAGGCCGGGCATGGTGGCGCACGCCTTTAATCCCAGCACTCCCGGAGGCAGAGGCAGGCAGATTTCTGAGTTCGAGGCCAGCCTGGTCTACAAAGTGAGTTCCAGGACAGCCAGGGCTATACAGAGAAACCCTGTCTCGAAAAACCAAAAAAAAAAAAAAAAAAAAAAAAAAGACTGTTATGAACATAGAAGAGCATGTGTCCTTGTTATATGTTGGAGAATCTTTTGGTATATGCCCAGGAGTAGTATAGCTGGGTCCTCAGGTAGTACTATGTCCAATTTTCTGAAGAACCACAAGACTGATTTCCAGAGTGGTTGTACAAACTTGGAATCGCACCAGCACTGAAGGAGCTTTCCACTTTCTCCACATTCTCATCAGCATCTGCTGTCATCTGAATTTTTTTTTTTTTTTTTTTTTTTTTGGTTTTTCGAGACAGGGTTTCTCTGCATAGTTCTGGTTGTCCTGGAACTCACTTTGTAGACCAGGATGGCCTCAAACTCAGAAATCCGCCTGCCTCTGCCTCCCGAGTGCTGGGATTAAAGGCGTGCGCCACCACGCCCGGCTTGTCATCTGAATTTTGATCTTAGCCATTCTGACTGGTGTAAGGTAAAATGTCATGGTCGTTTTGATTTGAATTTCCCTGATGACTAAGGATGTTGAAGATTTCTTTAGATGCTTCTTGGCCATTCAGTAGTCCTCAGTTGAGAATTCTTTGTTTAGCTCTGTACCCCATATTTTTATTGGATATTTTCTTTATTTACATTTCAAATGTTATCCCCTTTCCTAGTTTCCCCTCCAAAAATCCCCTATCCTCTCCCTCCTCTCCCTGCTCCCCAACCCACCCACTCCTGCTTCCTGGCCCAGGCATTCACCTAACTGGGGCATAGAACCTTCATAGGACCAATGGCCTCTCTTCCCATTAATGACTAGGCCATTCTCAACTACATATGCACCTAGAGCCATGAGTCTCTCCATGTACTTTCTTTGATTGATGGTTTAGTCCTAGAGAGCTCTGGTGTTGCTGGTTAGTTCATATTGTTGTTCCTCCTAGGGGGCTGTCTGTACCCCATTTTTAAAAGGGTTATTTGATTCTCTGGAGACTAACTTCTTGAGTTCCTTGTACATATTGGATATTAGCCCTTTACCAGATGTAGGATTGGTAAAGATCTTTTCCCAATCTGCTCGTTGCCATTTTGTCCTATTGACAGTGTCCTTTGCCTTACAGAAGCTTTGCAATTTTATGAAATTCCATTTGTCTATAGTTGATCTTTGAGCCTGGGACATTGGTGTCCTATTCAGGAAATTTTCTCCTGTGCCCATTTGTTCGAGGCTCTTCCCACTTTCTCTTCTATTAAATTCAGCATATCTGGGTTGATGTGGAGGTCCTTGATCCACTGAGCTTTGTACAAGGAGATGAGAATGAGCCAATTTGCATTCTTCTACACGCCAACCACACTTGACCCAGCATCATTTGTTGGCTATGCTGTCTTTTTTCCACTAGATGGTTTTGGCTTACTTGTCAAAAATCAGGTGACCATAGGAATGTGGGTTTAATTCTGTGTCTTCAATTCTAATCCATTGATCTACTTGCATGTCTCTGCACTGAAAGAGTAGTACGTAACCAAAGACAAAATAGAGTCCCTTGTGTCAGGGGGGAAAGTGAACCTTTAAAAATACCGATGGCTCTAGGTACTGGGCAAGCCTTTCCTGGAACAATCACAGAATAGCCAACGCCCTCTGAATATCTCTGTGGAATGTCTCAATGCCCCAGGAGGTTGCCTAAGGTAGCACATGACTTAATTGTTAGGTAGATTGCCTCCCCCTTTCCACCCCCCCTTGCCTCCTACCTGGGTATCTTGCTGATGTTTAAACTNGACAAATACAGAAGTGGATGCTAACAATCATCTATAGGGCAGAACATAGGGTCCCCAACGTAGGAGCTAGAGAGAGAACCCAAGAGCTGTAGGGGTCTGCAACCCTATAGATGGAACAACAATATGAACTAATCAGAACCCCCAGAGCTCACGTCTCTAGCAGCATATGTATTAGAAGTTGGCCTTGTTGGCCATTACTTGGGAAGAAAGGCCCTAGGTCTAGCAATGTTTGTAAGCCCCAGTACAGGGGAATGCCAGGACCAAGTAGTGGGAGTGGGTGGGTAGGGAAGCAGGGCAGGGGGGGGGGAGTATAGGGGACTTTTGGGATAGCACTTGTAATGTAAATGAAGAAATTATCTAATAAATAAATTTTTTTAAAAGGTGTCATTTCCCTAATTTATTTCTCAGTCAATTTATTCTTTGAGTTAATTTTATATCCAGCCACTTTGCTGAAGTTGTTTTTCAACTGTAGGAGTACTATTGTAGAATTTTTTGTGTGGGGGGGGGTCACATAAGTATACTATCACATCATCTTTGAATAGTAATATTTTGACTTATTCCTTTCCAATTTGTATCCTTTTGACCTCTATTTGCCGCCTAATTGCTCTGGCTAGGCTTTTGAGTACCGTATTGAATAGTTGAGGAGAGAGTGGGCAGCCTTGTCTAGTCCCTGATTTTAGTGGGATTGCTTCAAGTTTCTCTCCATTTAGTGTGATGTTGGCTACTGGTTTGCTGTATATTGCTTTTGCTATGTTTAGGTATGGGTGTTGAATTCCTGATCTTTCCAAGACTTTTAACATAAAGGAATGTTGAATTTTGTCAAATGCTTTTTCAACATCTAATGAAATGATCACGTTTTTTTTTTTCCTTTGAGTTTGTTTATGTAGTGGATTACATAGATGTATTCCCATATATTGAACCAACCCTGCATACCTGGGATGAAGTCTACTTGATCATGGTGAATGATCATTTCGATGTGTTCTTGGATTTGGTTTGCAAGAATTTTATTGAGTATTTTTGCATCGATATTCATAAGGGAAATTGGCCTGAAGTTCTCTTTCTTTGTTGGATCTTTGTGTGGTTTAGGTAGGTATCAGAGTAATTGTGACTTCATAGAATGAATTGGGTGATGTACCTTCTGTTTCTATTTTGTAGAATAGTTTGAAGAGTATGAGGTCTTCTTTGAAGGTCTGAAAGAACTCTGCACTAAACCCATCTGGTCCTGGGCTTTTTTTTTTTTTTTTTTTTTTTTTGGTTGGGAGACTATTGACTGCTTCTCTTTCTTTAGGGGTTATGAGACTATTTAGATCGTTTATCTGATCCTGCTTTAACTTTGGTATTTGGTATCTGTCTAGAAAATTGTCCATTTCGTCCAGGCTTCCAGTTTTGTTGAGTATAGATTTGTGTAGTAGGATCTGATGATTTTTTTTTAATTTCCTCAGTTTCTGTTGTTATGTCTTCATTTTCATTTCTGTTTTTGTTCATTTGGATACTGTTTCTATGCCCTCTGGTTAGTCTAGCTAAGGGTTTCTCTATCTTGTTGATTTTTTCTCAAAGAACCAGCTCCTGGTTTTGTTGATTCTTTGTATAGGGTTTTTTTTTTTTTTTTTTTTTTTTTTTTTTTTTTTTTTTTTTTTTTTTTTTTTTTTTTTTTTTTTTTTTTTTTTTTTTTTTTTTGGATTGTTTGTTTCTACTTGGTTGATTTCAGACCTGAGTTTGAATATTTCCTGCTGTCTACTTCTCTTGGGTGTATTTGCTTCTTTTTGTGATTCCTTTATTGTTTCTATTTCCATTTTTAGATCCCGGATGATTTTGTTCAATTCCTTCACCTGTTTGGCTGTGTTTTCCTGTAATTCTTTAAGGGATTTTTGTGTTTCCTCTTTAAGGGCTTCTACCTGTTTACCTGTGTTCTCTTGTATTTCTTTAAGGGAGTTATTCGTGTCCTTCTTAAAGTCTGTTATCATCATCATGAGACGTGATTTTACATCAGACTCTTGCTTTTCAAGTGTGTTGAAGTATTCTGGATTTGCTGTGGTGGAAGAACAGGGTTCTGATGATGCCAAGTAGCCTTGGTTTCTGTTGCTTATGTTCTTGAACTTGCTTTTCGCCATCTGGTGTTAGGTGGGCTTGCTGCCTCTACAGCTTTTCCCTCTTATGAGCCTGTGAGTCTGTGATCTTAAGTGTATCAGCACTCCTGGGAGACAAGTTCTCTCCTGTCAGGATTGGTATGCAGAGAGTGATGACACAGGGTCAGCTCTGGGGGCCGATGCAAACTGGAAGGATCATGTCCCCGGATGCGCCACAGTTCCTGGATCCTGTGGGCTCTGAGCAGGTCCTACTTGTGCCAGGTATTGGGGCTGTAGTGGTGGTCTCACATGTGAGCTTAGGTGTGTCAGCACTCCTTGGGGACAAGCTATCTAAGGGCAGGATTTCAATGTGGAGAGCTGTGGCATAGAGTCAGCTCCAGGTCACAGATGGAAACTGCATATATATTTACATTTTTATATATCTTCTATATTATATATAATTATATGACAAATACTTGAGTGCAAGGTCACACTGTGACTGCCACTCTTGAGCTAAAAACACTCCAGTTGTCCTTTACACAAAAAAATTTCAGTTCTGTGCATCAAAGAAACTGTGGATCAAAACTATCATGTAACCAGTAATGTGCACTGAGAAACATGGCAGTCCCTTCTGTCACTTCCTCACTTCCCATAGTTGGCTGGTGTCCAGGTAGCCTTGGAGTTAGGTGAAGCTATTGGAGCATATGAGATCAAGTTTGTCTCTGTGCAAACACTGTGCCATGTTAATAGGGCACTCAGAGCATCCCAAAATTTGGGGACTCCTAAAACTAGTAGCTGTATACTTGATCCACAATCTAAACTCTTAACACCTTTGCAGTATTGTTTACCATATTGATGTCTTTATTTTCCTTTCAACAGTCTCACTTTAAATGCTGGCCTGTCTGTCTACACATGATTCTGACAGGAAGACAGACAAAAGTCACTGTGCTGGAAGTATGTGAGTGGTTACTGACAATTTTTACCATGTAACTTTTCTCCATTTGTCAGAGGAATGCCACCACTTTATTGTAGGATGAGAGGAGGGGTCACTCATTCATCAAGGCCAAGGTGACTGGGAGACTGGTCTTCGAGCTGATTGGGTTGGAAACCCCACATTGATACTCTCCAGCGTCCTCCTTCCTCACAGCATGTATCCTGAGTTGGCACTTTGACGGGGACAGGGTCATTCTCTCTGTGAGCTGCAAACTCTGATTATTGAAGAGCCAATGGATGGAGACTCCAGTGTTGTCTGAGAAGCAAGTGAAGACCACTGAGCTCTGTATTCTAACTATGGTGTCTGTAACTCTCATGAAGGGCTGTGTCACAGGCTCTGCAAAGAAACAGAGGAGGGGACCAAATGACAGTCATCCTTCAGGTGGCCCAAGCAGTCCCTCTATAGCTCACATCTAATAAAGCTTCCAGAGAGGAGAAATTGGAGCTGTGACTACAGTCATAACTTGTGCCTCGCATCTTTGACCCATGTGCTGTGTGATCCTGACTCAACCACTGTGGTTGATGTGCCTCAGTTTCCCTGTACTAGGACACACTGTGCATGATCATTGCAGTGCCTATGAATTAAAACTCGGTATGAGCAATGTTCTGACCTGGGGATGGGGGAGTTGCTCACATCAGCAGCATCTGTTCCACTTACCTACAGAAGAGAATTCCCTAGACTTGAGCTCTGAGGACAAGAAGCTGCCTGGAGAACTCTCACCGTTGTCCCTCCTCTTGGGAACCTGGCTTTTCTGTGAGCCTCCTAACCCATCAAAAAGTTGGCTTCTGTCCTGCCACCTGTTCATTGAACCTCAGGAGAAGGAGGTGCACAGATGGCCTACATGATTGCAGCTGTCATGGTGGTGCAGAGCTGATCCCACACCCTATTGGACATGGACACTCAGCAAAGTCTTGTTCCCTGTCATCTCTGACAGGAAGCCTAACACTAGCCCTGAGGAGAAGCTCTCTATGGACACCTAAAGTTGAGTCTGGATCCTTGGCTTCCTGATGCTCCTCTTACTGATTCAGTAGTGAGCTGGACCATGGAGGGAGGGGGAACACAGACTGAAAAGGAAGATAGAATGGAAAGAGACAAATCCATCAATATTGAGACCTTTGTCTTTGGTGAAAAGACAGGGTCATGTGACCAGAGAAGCTTAGATCCATCACTCAGCAAAGGTGGGTGGGAGTGTCTGCACAAGTCAGAGGGAGTGAGCAAATGACCTCCATGCCCTCGGTGCACCTGACTGTGTGTCGCTACCTCTGTGGTGAATTTTGTCCTTGTGCGTCTCCACCCTCACTGTCCTCACATGCCTGGTCTCCCTCAGAAGATGTGAGGGATGTGGGTACCTTCCCTCGGCTCTTCCTCTACAATCTCCAGTGTTCACTTTCTGACCTCTTTAATCTCTTCCCTCTCTGGATGCACTCAACCCTGACTCCACTTTGAGATGGGCTGCCTGGTCTGACTTCTAATTCACTAAAGCTAATGGCCTGTTAAGGAAAAAAAAAAAACTAGTTTAATCTTTCTGGAAATTTCAGTAAGTAGACAGGCTCAGATATGTGGGGCAATGTACTGTGCCACCAGACAGAAAACAGGGTAAGGTCAAGTGGATTCAGGAACCCCAGCAATTCTCATAATTGAGAGAGGTTGGCATTTAAATCTAACCCTGACCAGGTTCCTGAACTAGAACATCTGACCATGACACCACATGGAGAGGACTGTGACAATCAGTCATGTAGGGGCAATACCCAAAGCCCTTCCACATGCAGATGAGGCATCCCTAACATCTCAGACCAAACCAATAGAAAGCATCTAATGTTTTTTAAGATCCTATCCACAAGGAATAAAGTGCACAAGGTATTTCACCAAAGACCAACTGAGAGTGCCTGTTTTATCAGGAAGAGTATTCTCTCCTGAAGCTTTCCTTGCTGGAAGCTGCTCCAGCCTACAAAAGCCACTTCCTACTCAGTGCCCCCAACCTGGGCTCCTAGCTACTCACTGTGTCACACTTCCCGCTACCAACTCCAGTGCCACCTAGGCCTAGGAAGAGGCTCAGTAGGCTGCCGTGCTCTGGCTCCCCCTGAGAAAGCTGCAACTCTTTGGCTGCTCAGGGCTGGCCAAAGCCCCACATATCCCTGCAGACATAAACATTTGGATGGAGGAAAGAATGAATGTCGCAGGGCCTGACAAGGCCGGATGTTGGGCGCACGCCTTTAATCCCAGCACTCGGGAGGCAGAGGCAGGCGGATTTCTGAGTTCGAGGCCAGCCTGGTCTACCAAGTGAGTTCCAGGACAGCCAGGGCTACACAGAGAAACCCTGTCTCGAAAAACCAAAAAAAAAAAAAAAAAGAAATTCTCATATTTAAAGCTACTGACAGCAGTTAACCCTCCATCTCACATTACTTTGTGCATGTGTGGGAGGGGGGGAGGGGGGAGGGGGGATAGGTGGGTGGGTGGGTAGATCATCCTTTGTGTATGGCTGAGTACAGGACACAGCACCTAGATAGAGGTCAGAGGTCAATTTAAGGGAGCCTTTCCTCTCCTTCCACCTTAGCTTCTCTTCTCCCACTCAGTCAGGCATGTTCTCCTCACCTGTGTCAGGAAACACTACCAGGGGCTACACCCTTTGCATAAAAGTACACACTGGGCCACCATGGTCACTGTTGCCTACTCTGTCCTCCCTTTGGAGAACAGCATTTGCTATACCACTGGCCCCAAACTCTGCAGTCTTCTTTCCTCTGGGTGCAGCCCATCCCAGGATAATGGTGACTGCTGTCAGGGATGGTGTCCAGGGTCCTCTTCTGTCCCTTCCATTGAGTCCTGCCTGGTAACCCAGGTGGCTTCACTGTATCTATATTTCAGTCCTCAAGACCACACAGTGAGCAACAAGACTGATGATCATCCCTGTGCTCTGGGACAACAGATCACCCCCAGGCTATCCTCTGCTGTGTTCTCCCAAACTGTCCTTAATGACACACAGTCTCACCTGAGCACCTAGACTGTCCTATGTTTTTAGTACACTGATGAGGAGGGATTGACTCCCTGCAGGAAGGTGGCAGAGATGCCTGTAAGGACTGGGAAGGGACCTGTTGACTGATATCTAGGAAAGGGACAGACCCATGCCCACTGGAGGGCGCATTGTCGTGAGACCCATGAGCAGTTGTGTGGGGAGTTTCATGTGACTGCGAAGCAGGAGGTCACCTGGACTCTAGAGAGAGGACAGTGGTCCCAGAAGCCTAGGGAGGGTTTCAGAGGGACTCTCAGCATCCAGTGCTGGCTGAGCCTCACCTAGGGTCTGCCCATGCCCTTCCTGGGAGGCAGCTGTCCTCTATCTAGGTGATTCCCCATGGAATATGCCTGGGTGGGAAGAAGCTGGAAGATGGTAACTCAGGATCCTCTGAAAGAGTAATGTGTTTAGTAGGTCTGAGAGACTGTGCAAGAGACCTCCAGGTCTGTACAGACAGAAATGGAGCCAGGCTACAAGTTAAACTTGTGGCTCCTGGAATTACTTTTCTGAGCATTCTGAGTATACATGGCAAGGGCCCCAGTACCCTGGACAGAGTGTGAAGTCTTAGGCTGAGTTATTTTCAATCTTATCTCCTCATCTAGTGACCATTATACCTCTTGCCTTAATGCCATTCAGTTCAGCAACCCTGCCATCATTTGCCTGCAAGAGACAATTCCAGGAGCTGGCCCTCAGAGGAAACCCAACTGCAGAGGGGAACCTGTGTCCTCTGCCCCTTGCTTTGGGGACCCTGCCCTTCCTGTGAAATCTCATGAGCCCAATAGGACAGTTAGTTAATGGCCTGAACACATGTCCAGCTATGCTCTCCCTGCTGGGTCTCTAAGGTAGATGTCCAGGGGACATAGCCTAACCATGGCTCTCATGCCAGTACACAGGCTGGTTCCACATGCCAATAGAGCTTTGTCCCATGTCAGCTCCAACAGGAATCCAAAAACAAGCAGTGACAAAAACACTCCCCACTGTCCCCTGGAGTCTAAACAGGGATGGAGATTAGCAGCCAGGACTTTCTGGTGCTCTCTGAGGATCTGGAATTACTTCTTCATGGAGGACCTGAATGGCCCCCACAGAGTCTTCCTGAGAGCTATGTGCATGGTGAGAGACCCAAGGATCAGGCCTGTGTCTGACATCCTTGGCCTGAGTTTACCCAACACAGCCCTTCCTATCTTCAGGTAAATACAGGTGACAGGTTCTAATCTAATGTTGTTGCTGGTAGTATGTATGCCCAGCAGTAAGCACCCAAAGCCCAGTGTGAGGACACACTGCAGTGGGAGAGAGGGCAGACACAGTGTGAGGACACACTGCAGTGGGAGAGGGAGCAGACACAGCGTGAGGACACACTGCAGTGGGAGAGGGAGCAGACACAGCGTGAGGACACACTGCAGTGGGAGAGAGGGCAGACACAGTGTGAGGACACACTGCAGTGGGAGAGAGGGCAGACACAGTGTGAGGACACACTGCAGTGGGAGAGGGAGCAGACACAGCGTGAGGACACACTGCAGTGGGAGAGGGAGCAGACACAGCGTGAGGACACACTGCAGTGGGAGAGGGAGCAGACACAGCGTGAGGACANCACACTGCAGTGGGAGAGGGAGCAGACACAGTGTGAGGACACACTGCAGTGGGAGAGAGGGCAGACACAGCGTGAGGACACACTGCAGTGGGAGAGGGAGCAGACACAGTGTGAGGACACACTGCAGTGGGAGAGGGAGCAGACACAGTGTGAGGACACACTGCAGTGGGAGAGAGGGCAGACACAGCGTGAGGACACACTGCAGTGGGAGAGGGAGCAGACACAGTGTGAGGACACACTGCAGTGGGAGAGAGAGCAGACACAGCGTGAGGACACACTGCAGTGGGAGAGGGAGCAGACACAGTGTGAGGACACACTGCAGTGGGAGAGAGAGCAGACACAGCGTGAGGACACACTGCAGTGGGAGAGAGAGCAGACACAACCCAGTCCTCACAGGCCACTTATGAAGTAGGGTAAGTCACACCCAGCAGTGGGAAGTCATAGAGAGTCACTTACTCTTCACATGGACTTGCACAGGTGCTGTTTCAATTTTGAAATTTTTGTCTATCGTTTGTAGTATGTACAAGCCTGTGTCTTTCTCAGTGACATGCTGGAGCAGCAGGGATCCATTAGTGTACACTGTCTCTCTTCTGCTTTCTGCAGACGCCCTGATGATGGAATTTGTGGCTCTGATATAGTCTGCAATTTTTAAGACCTGGATGCTAGACACTCTTTTGGACCAGGAAAAAAAATTGAGATCTTCTGGCAAATTGTAAACTTGGAGAAGAACTCTTCCCCCTTCGGCAGCATGTGGTGGCACTGGATGGATCATGAGTTGAGCAGAGGTGAGAGGGTCACAGCACGAAGAAGAGAAGGCTAAAAGGGAGAGGAGAAAAGTCATCACATGGGATCATTGTTCTTGGTGGAAAGATTGTGACCTGCATCCTGACAAGATGGATTCTTCACTCAGCCTAGAGAGGCAGGCTTGGGTGTGTATATTCCACCTGCTGGTAGTCAGCAACGTGGCCTTCATTCCCTCAGTGACATGAATCTGTCATTTCCTCTGCATGGAGCTCTCTCTCGGTGTCTCCATGGCTGCCCCCTCACTGCCCTCGGTCAGACACTGCACACACTCATGCACACTGTGCTTTGAGGTGATGCCTCCCTCTGACCTTGGTCTCTGCACACCCTGCATATTCACTTTCTGACTTTTCTCATTTCCTTTGTACCTGCACTCAGCCTCTGACATCACCTTCTAGATGTCCTACTGCTCAGCCTGCAGCCCCCAGGACTAAGGCTGGATGATAGCCAGGAGCAGTCTGGTCTTCTTGGCAGACCCAGGAAATGGAAAGGGCTCAAGAATTATGCTGGCTAGCTTTATGTCAACTTAAAACAAGCTACAATCTTTTGAAAGAGGGAGCCTCAATTTAAAATGACACCACCAGAAAATGGTCTGTGGGCAAGCCTGTGGTACATTTTTAAATTGGTGATTAAGGTTGGAGGGCCCAGTCCACTGCAAGCTTTTCCACTCCTGGGCTCAGTGTCCTAGGTGCTACAAGATCAGAATGGACAAGCTGTGAGGAGACAGTCAGGAAGCAGCACTCCTGACAAAATGCTTCCCAAAGACATTGCAGTCAAGCCTGGAACAGATGACTGAGGCCAGAGCTTCCTGGCGCTCACCACTCTGTGAGGATGCTGTGGTTTCATCACATGCATGGCAAGAGCCCCCAGAAGACTGAGCAGACTCTGGCATCTAGGGTTATTATCTCACAAGGTCCTCCTTGAGACAGGGGAGAGTCAGACAATGGAGTCTCATCTATGAGCATTTCTCTCCATCATGTGTGTAGAGCACAAGTGGTCAACCCCCAAAATGAAGACACAGTGCAAAGGGTTGGTAGCCACATGCCAGGGGTGACAGTCCTGTGTTTCAAAGCCCCACCCAGCACTGAATGATGCCAGAGAATCACTTACTGTCCACCTGAAGTTGCACATGTGCTAATTCTACTGTCCGATGTCTACTCAGAGTTCGTAGAGTGTAGAATCCAGAGTCATTCTGGGTGACATTCTGGAGCAGGAGGGATCCATTGCTGTACACTGTCTCTCTACCACTGTGGGCAGGGCCTGGCACACTTGAATTCTTGGCTATTATGTGTCGGGCTATCTCAAGGTTGTTGGACACAAGCACCCCTTTGTACCAGAAAAGCACTCGAAGATTCTCTGGGAGGTTGTGAACCAGTAGAAGAACGCTTGCCCCTTCAGCAACACTCAGTGGCATTGATTCAATAGTGAGCTGGGAAGAGGTAGGAGGGTGTCTGCAGGTCAAAGGTGAGCCTAGGGTAGACAGATCCATTAATATTAGTACTTTTGTATTTGGTTAAGATGGTGCCCTGTGTCCTGAACAACCTTGTCCATTGCTCAGCTGAGGTGCGTGGGTGAAGGTCTCTCTGCCCTACTTGGTGGCAGTCACCACATTAACTCCATGTGTTCCGTATCCCTCACTTGTCATTTCCTCTGTATGGTGCTCTCTCCTTGGGTGTCCCTGCTCACACTCAGTGTAGACAGGTGTTGGGGTGAAGCTCCCAACCTTCACACTCTGACTTTTTTTTGTCCTTTAGTGAATACATCCTACACCTAATCTTACCTTCTATATTTCTTTGCTGGTCAAGCTTCCAGTCCACTAGGACTAGGGAATTGTGAGAACTTATATTTTTGAAAAAAAAAAAAAGGGCTTCATTTAAAAAAAAACTCAAATATTTGTAGAGATTGATTGAATAAATGAATGATGTCTCAATACCATGCATGCCTGTGATCAAGTAAACTTCATCCCAGGGATGCAGGAATGGTTCAATGTATGAAAATCCATCAACATGGATTTTAAATCTACCATATAAACAAACTGAAAGAAAAAATTACATCATCTCATCTTGAAAAAGCCTATGACAAAATCCAACACTGGTACATGTTTAAAGTCTGGAGAAATCAGGGATACAAGGTACATACCTAAACATAATAAAAGTATCCTACAGCAACCCAATAGCCAACACCAAACTAAATGGAGAGAAACTTAAAGCAATTTCACTAATATCAGGGACAAGACAAGGCTGCCAACCCTCTCCCTACCTAATCAAGATAGTACTTGAAGTTCTAGACAGAGCAATAAGACAAATAATGAAGATCAAGGAGATACAAAAGGGAAAGGAAGAAGTCAAAGTATCTCTAATTGTGAATAATATGACAGTATTCATAAGCAACCCCAAAAATTCTACCAGAAAATTCTTACAGGTGATAAACAGCTTCAGCAAAGTGGATAGATACAAAATTAACTCAAAGAAATCAGTAGCCCTCCTCTACACAACCAATAAACAGGCTGAGAAAGAAATTAGGAAGACAGTACCCTTCACAATAGCCACAAATAACAAAAAATACCTTTGTGTAACTCTAACCAAACAAGTGAAAGACCCGTGTGACAAGAATTTCAAGTCTCTGAAGAAAGAAGTTGAGGAAGATATCAGAATATAGAAAGATCTCCCATGTTCATGAATCTGTAGGATTAACATAGTGAAAAGGACCATCTTACCAAAAGCAATCTACAGATTCAGTGAAATTCCCATCAAAACTCCAACACAATTCTTTACAGACCTTGAAAGAACAATTCTCAAATTCGTTAGAAAAAAAACAGGATATCTGAAACTATCCAGAACAATAAAAGAACATCTGGAAGTATCATCATCTCTGACCTCAGACTGCACTACAGAGCAATAGTGATAAGAGCCCAATGCTATTGATATAGAAACAGGCAGGCAGATCAATGGAATCAAATCAAATACCTAGAAATAAACCCACAAACCTTCGGACATTTGATTTTTGATAAAGAAGCCAAAACCATACAATGGAAAAAGAAAGCACCTTCAACAAATGGTGCTAGTCTAACTGGCACTCTGCATATAGAAGAATGCAAATAGATCCATATTTATCTCCCTGTACAAAACTCAAGTCCAAATGGATCAAAGACCTCAAAATGAAACCAGATACACTAAACCTAATAAAATAGAAAGTGTGAAATAACTTGAAATTCATCAGTACAAGAGACAACTTCCTGAACAGACCATCAGTAGCTCAGGCTCTAAGGTCAAGAATAAATAAATGGGACCTCATGAAAATGAAAAGCTACTGTAAATCAAAGGATACCATCATTTGGGGGGGGGCAGCCTACCGATTGGGAGAAAGATCTTCACTAACCTACATCTGACAGAGGGCTGATATCTAAAATATATAAAGAACTCAAAAAGTTAGACACCAGATCCTTAGTCATCAGGGAAATGCATTTCAAATCGACTCTGAGATTCCACCTTATACCCATTAGAATGGTGAAGATCAAAAACTCCAAGGACAGCACATGCTGGCAAGGTTGTGGTGCAAGAGGAACACTTCTCCACTGCTGACGGGAGTGCAAATGTGTACAACCACTCTGAAAATCAATTTGATATTTTCTCAGAAGATTGGGATTATTTTTACCTCAAGACCAAGTTATACCGCTCCTGGGCATAAACCCAAAAGATGCTCCACCATCCACAAGGACATTTGCTCAACTATGTTTATAGCAGCTTTATTCGTAATAGCCAGAAACTGGAAACAACCCAGATGTCCCTCAACTGAATAATGGATACAGAAAATGTGGTTCATTTAAACAATGGAATACTACTCAGCCATTAAAAACAAGGATATCATGAATTTTGCAGGAAAATGGGTGGAACTTGAGAATATCATCCTGAGTAAAGTAACCCAATCCCAAAAAGACATGCATGGTATGTACTCACTTATAAGTGGATATTAGCCATAAAGTACAGGATAACCCGCTAGAATTAACAAACCCAAAGAAGCCAAATAACAAAAAGGGCCCAAGGGAGGATGGTTGAATCTTTCTCAGAAGGGGAAACAAAATAAATATCAGAGGTCAATGTAAAGAGCGATCTGAGTGGTAGAGGGAATGGGAATGGGAGTGGGGATGGAGGAGAAAATCAAATGTAGGAAAGAGCAGGGGAGAAAAGAAGGAAATTGGGGTGGGGGCAATCTCTAGGACATGCCAGAGACCTGGGCTGTGGAGAGGCACCAGAGAGTCTATGGGGTGACTCTGAGACTCCTAGCAGTAAGGCATATAGAGCTGAAACGGCCATCTTCTGTAGCCAGGCAGGACTCTCAGCGAAGAGATAAGGAACAGCAACCCACCCACAAAACTTTTGACCCAAAATGTGTCTTACCTACAAGATGTACTCAGACAAAGGTAGAGCAGAGGCTGAGGCAATGGTCAACCGATCACCATCCCAAATTGGGATCCATCCCATGGGCAAGAATCCATGACACTATTAATACTTTGTTATACTTGCAGACAGGACCTTAGCATAACTGTCCTCTGAGAGGCTCTACCCAGCAACCAATGGAAAGAGATGCAAAGACTCACACCCAAACATTAGATGGAGCTTGGAGAGAATCACAGAAAAGTTGAGAGAAGGATTAAGGGACCTGAAGAGGACAGGGTCTCCACAGAAAGTCCAACAGAGTCAACTAACCTGGACCCTTGGAGTTCCCAGAAACTAAATCACCAACTAGAGTGAGCACTGGCTGGTCCTAGGCCTCAAGCACACATGTAGCAGATGAACATCTTGATCTTCATGCACATCCTGCAACAACTGGAGCAGGGTCTGTCCCTGAGCCTGTTGCCTGCATGCCTGTAGATTCCCCAGCTCTAAATGGACCACCTAGTCTAGCCCCACTGAGAGTGGAAGGGCCAAGTCCCACAGTGACTTGATGTATGAGGGGGGGAAAGGGTAAAGAGGAGGTGACACCGAGAGGCAGGCTTCTCCTCAGGAACAGGAAGATAGAATGGGGGTAGGACTAGCATGAAGGGGTACTCAGAGGAGAGAAAGGGCTGATATGGGGTTATTAAGTGAACAAATAAATAAATTTAACAAAAAACAATAACAAAAAAGACAGATTCACTGCTATTCCATGGTACTCTCCCCCCCCCCCAAAAAAATCAATATTTTAGTATTTCCTTGTCTACTAGAATTTCAGGAAGAATTACTTAGACATAAAATGATATTTGATATATACATAAATGTAAACACATATGCATTAATAAATACATTTGCATTCTAAAAAAGAAAGAAATTTATGTTAGGGTATATATAGTACTGATAACTTCCATTGGCTTTGTTTTTTTTCCACCTTTACTTATTATATTGGTGTATGAGTTTGTGTGCAAGAGTGTATCTCAGTATGTGTGTCTGCACCTGTGTGTGTGTGTCTGTGTGTATTTCTGTGAAGGGTGTGTCTCAGTGTGTGTATGTCTGTGTGTGTGTGTGTGTGTGTGTGTGTGTGTGTGTGTGTGTGTGTGTGTGTGTGTGTGTGTGTGTGTGTGTGTGTGTCGGGGGTGTGTCTGTGTGTGTGTGTGTGTGTGTGTGTGTGTGTGTGTGTGTGTGTGTGTGTGTGTGTGTGTGTGTGTGTGTGTGTGTGTGTGTGTGTGTGTGTGTGTGTGTGTGTGTTTCTGTCAAAGACATGTCTCAGCATGTGAGTGTGGATACAGGACACAGTCCCTAGGTGGAGGTCAGGTAACAACTTGTGAATATTAGTTCTCAGGTCATCAGAAAATAAAGTGAATGCCTACATCACTGAGAGATGTCACTGATCAACACCAGCTTGTATTTTTATTTGGGATGTCACAGCTGACAAGAGCAGGCTTCAGAATACTGTGCTCATGCTGACTTACTTTGGGTAACAACAATCTGCTCTCCCCTTATTTATCTACTCACCATGACCCTCCTCCTGCTGCTACTACTGCTGATGCTGATGCTGATGCTGATGCTGATGCTGATGCTGAGCTTCTATCATAAAGGTTCATTCCAACCCAAACACTGAGACACCTCTAAGGTCCTTGTGCCTCTTAGGAGATTCCAGACAGTGAGTCCTCTACTCTTACACTCTTAAGTGTGGTCTCCTCCATGTAAGGAGTAGCCTGGACAGGTTTTACAGATGATACTGACAGCACCTCCCTGGTCTCTGTGGCCCGATCTGTCCTCCCTCTGTGGCACATCTGCTCCAGCAAAGCTCCCCAGTTCTCTTGTCCTGCTCCACGGATCCAAGCCTCCTCCCAGGCAAGAGCATCTCCCAGAGTTCCATAGGCTCTCAGAGAGGTGGGTCTCTATTGAAAACACTGCTCTGCCTTCTCTATTCTCACAGCTGTCCAATAGCCCTCTCCTCTTCTCTCTTTATATTCAGTCCACCTGAACACACTATGAATGACAAGGCTTATGAGAATCTCTGTGCCCTCAGAGAACAGCTGCTCGACCAGGGGCTACCATCTGCTGTGTCCTGACCCTGGGACAGTCAATATCAAAGACGGAGCCTCTGCACTCCCTGTGTGACACAGAAACCTAGCTGGGTACCCAGTCTGCCCTGTGTTCTCAGTGCTCTGGAAAGATGGAATTTGCTCTCAGGAGGAAGGTGATAGATGTGTGTGAAGGATCCACAGTAACCATGATGAGTGGGGAAGGGGACAGATGCATTCTCACTACAGGCACCAGTCAGGATTCTGAGAGAGAAGAAAGGCCCAGGAGCAGATGGGTCAGGAGCCCACAGCCTGAGTGTGTGGGAGAAGGTGACCTGGGTCCTGGAAGGACTGCTCTGGGCTCCATCATCCCATGCAGGGTTTCAAGACAATGACCCTACTTCTTCTGTTTGCTGAACTGTGTCTGCCCATGTGCTCCTTGGCCTTTCTGAGATGCTTTGAACCTCTGTCTAGGTGATTCCCTTAGGACACTCTATCTTTCCCAAAGAAAATACATAAAGCTGCAACTAAACATGGTAGTTTCCTAGCAGGGTATCAGATACAGGAAGCAGCTAGTGGGCCTGAAAAGACTGTCAGTGACCTCCAGGGACAGGGGAGGAAGCCAGGAAAGGCAGCTAAGTTCCTGGTTGAGACAAATACTCTTCTGGGTCTTGTGTTTCTCCAAGGCTGCCCCTGCTAATCATTGGAGGAACTGCAGCTCACATCTGGGGAGCTGTCCACATCAGCAGAGCCTGTTGTCATTTCCCTGAGCTGGACCCCAAAGGCCAAGCAATTGTCAGAAGGTCCTGTGTCCTCTGTCCCTCTCCTTGGCAACCATGACCTTCCTGGAAGTCTCATAAGCCCATCAGGACAGTTAGTTAGTGGCCTGAGCACCTGTCCTTCTCTACTCTCCCTGTGGATTCGTTGGAGATGTCCAGGAGACCTCACCTAACTGTGGCTCTCATGACAGTGCACTGGCTGTTTACACATGCCACAAGAATTTGCTCCTCAAAAGCACTGTTCCCTCCCAACAAAAAGTCAAAATCCAGCCTTTTAAAATTGCTTCTCAGGGCCATCAGGAGATGAGTCAGGACAGAGGTCTGCAGACAGGGCTTCCTGGTGCTCACTTCCATGAGGATCCTATGGCTTCTACATTCAAACCCAATCTTCCTCCCTCAAGGTCTTTCACAAGGACACATTACTGCTAAGAACCCCAGAAGTCTAGACAATGGTTGATGACCTTCACAGATGTATCAGCCACACATCCAGCTGACTGCAAGGTAAAGTCAAATGAAGTTTTCTGTTCAATTGTCATTATTCCCCATGTGTGTCCTGCACTAAATATTCACACCCCAACATGAGGACACAAGACAAAGGGTGGGTAGGCCTGACACTTCTGTGTGTGTGTGTGTGTGTGTGTGTGTGTGTGTGTGTGTGTGTGTGTGCTGTAATGAACCCCCACTCAGCACCCAGAGTTCACAAAGTATCACTTACTGTACACATAGAGATACATGGGTGTTCTTGACACAATTTCTCCACGTCTGTTTAAGGTTTGTAGAATGTAGAGTCCTGTGTCCTTCTGGGTGACATTGTGGATCCACAGGGACCCGTTGCTGGACACTATCTCTCTACCACTGTGCATGGGCCCCATCACACTTATTTTAGTGTTCAATGCATATAGGCCAATAACACGGTTCGTTTTTTTCAGCCTTCTGAACCAGGCTAAGGCTATAAGATTCTGTGGCAGATTGTCGACAAGAAAAAGGACGTTTTCTCCTTCAACCACTTGGGGTGGCACTGATTCAATGGTGACCTGGGCAGTGGTGGGCAGGAGCAAGCAGGTTAAAAAGAAGGCTAAAAGGGAAGAGAGAGCAACCATTGATATTGAGCAGGTGAGATCGGCACTCAGCTTAGGGGTGTGGGTAGAGCTGTGCCCAGCCTCCTTGATGGAGGTGAGCAACATGGCCTCCATTCCCTCACGACTCTCACTGTATCGTCAACTCTTTATGCAGTTCTCTGCTCAGTTGTCTGCCTGGATCACCCCTCAGTGTCCCCATATTTAGTGTGAGGATGCCTGGCTGACCTCCTTCTCTGGAGAACCCTCATTTTTTAAATTTTTGTTCTATATTCCCTTTGTAGTACCAGTCAACCCAAGATATCATTTTCCAAATACTCTGACTTATGGCCCACTATATAGTCAGGGCTTTGGGAGGACAGAGAGTAATTGGGAAGACTCAATTCCTGGAAAAGTCTCAGACATCAATAGAGAAAGGAAGGAAAGAAGGAAGGGAGGGAGGGAAGAAGGAAGGATTTAACAATTGATAGATGGATGAATGGATAGAGGGGTGGGTGGATGGATGGATAGATATATAGAAATGGATGAATAGATAGATGTATGGATGGATGGATGAATCAATTGTTGGATGGATAAATGGATAGATGGTGGGTGGATGGGTAGATGGAAAATGGATGAATGGATAAATGGATGGATGGATGGATAAATGGATGGATGCATGCATGCATGGTTGAATCAATTGGATGGATGGGTGGGTGAATGGTTGGCTCTATGGATGGATTGAAAATGAATGTATAGATGGATGGATGGATGGATGGATGGATGGATGGATGGATGGATGTGTCCATGGGTTAATCTACATAGTTCCCAGGTTTTTAGCTAACAAAAATAATTATATTCAAGGGTAATGTCACTTTTTTACTTTTAATTCTGTATTGTATGTGTGGATTTGTGAAGGCCATGTGTCTCAGCATGAGCTTGTGTGGGTATGTGCCATAGCACAAGTGTGGAGGCAAATGTCTCAGTGTTTTCATGTCCTGATGCAACCAGAACATGTGCATGGAGAGCAGAGAAGACCCCTCAGGTCTCCCTTCTTCCCATCTACTATACTGGAACTGAGGACTGAATTGAGGTTGTCATGTCTCTGCACACTGAGCCATCTTGTTATGTTTGACTTCTATTTGGAAAGTCACCCTGTGATGACTGGATTTATCAGGATTCACAACAGAGCAGTCAATGTGACTGACTTTCAGTAGGGAACATTGGGGATTTTCTCTCCCCTCATCAGCTCCTTTCCAACAAGAGCTTCAGCCTGCTAAACCTAAGCCCTCACTGCACCTTCTGCCCTATGATTACAAACAAAACCCCTGAGTCTTCCCTTGGGCTCCTGTCTTTTCAGGAAGCTCCAGCCATTCTCTGAGTTCTGTTCCCCACACACAGTCATGGAGTAGGCACCCTTACCTGCTAACAGGAGACCCTGCCAGGTGCTACACCCCTTGCAGGGAAACACAGAGGACGCCTCCATCTGTCTTCTCACTGTCATGTCCTTGCTCTGAGGAGACTCCAGTGCAGCTATCTCTCAGGCTCTGCTGTCCTTTCTTGTGCTGAGCTGAGTTTCTTCTCAGGCAGGAGCACTTGCCAGAATCTAATGGGCTATGAGTGGTGGGCTCTGTCTCCAAGGCACTGCTTGGTCCCTTCCACTCTCAGTGCTGCCCTGGTCCCTTCGATTTTTCTCTCTTTATGTTTCTCCTCAACCAACACATTGAGCAACAAGGCTGATAAGCATCCCCGTGCTCTCAGAGAAAAATGACGCATCCCAAAGCTGACATCTGCTGACTTCTGGTCTGGATTCTGTCAACATCAAAGAGGGAGCCTCCATCCTGTCTATGTGTCCCTGTGTCACAGAGACCTGCCTGAGCACCTAGTCTGCCATGTATCCTCAGTGTTCTGGAAAGGTGGGATGTCCCAGGAGGCAGGTGACAGAAATGTCTGTGAGGGCTGGAAATGGACCGAGTGATGAGTAGGGATGAAAATCAATCCTTTAGCCCTAATGTCACCAATCAAGTCCCTTTCCCAGGAGAGAGGCCCAAGAGCAGTTTTGTGAGGAATTTCATATCCTGGGTTTTGGCAAGAGGTTATCTGTGTGTCCTGGAAAGGACTATGGGTTCCTCTTCCCATAGAGGGTTTCAAGGCAACACTCCAGCATTATGTGTTAGCTGAGCTCTGTGTTGGATGAGCCCATGCTCTCTCTGGTCTTCCTGGGTAACCTTTGTCCTTTTTCTGAGTGATTGCCCTGGAGAAATCCTGTTTTCCCTTCTGAAAGGTGCCATGAGGGAGAAAAATTTTGATTCTCCAGACAGAGGGGTGTTCTTAGACACAAGGATCTTGGGAGGGTACTCCAGGTTAGTAGGGACCGGGATGGAAACCTGTGTGCAAAGCAAGGTCATGGCTCAGGGAAACAATTTTCTGACTGGGGTGTGTGTGTGTATGTGTGTGTGTGTCTGTGTGTGTCTGTGTGTGTCTGTGTGTGTATGTGTGTGTCTGTGTGTGTCTGTCTGTCTGTGTGTGTATGTCTGTGCGTGTGTGTATGTCTGTGCGTGTGTATGTCTATGTGTGTGTGTGTGTGTGTGTGTGTGTCTGTGTATGTGTGTCTGTCTGTGTCTGTGTCTGTGTCTGTGTGTGTCTGTGTTTGTCTGTGTATCTCTGTGTGTGTGTGTGTGTGTGTGTGTGTGTGTGTGTCCATCCTGATATCGCCTCCTGTCGTTCTCTGAGAGAATTGCAATCTCATGTCTAGGGCTACAGCAGGGGTCATCAACAAGTCAAATGTGACCTTTCCTGATCCCTTCAGCACAGGTGGGATGCAGGGCCTGTCACTTGCTCACTGGGCTCTGCAGAACTCCTCTTTCCATCTAGTGTAGGGTGGGTCTAGACAGGGTTCCAGACTCTTCCTGGGAAGTCCTGGAAGAACTATAAAGTTAGAAAAGGTGTGCATTCATGAGGAGCCTTGAGCTCAGAAAATTTCAGAGAAAATTCCTGGAAATTTTCTCCTCAGACTTAAAAGAGAAGACAGTGATGAAAGGACTGCACCTCTGCCAGCTGACCCATCTCTTCGGTCTCAATACTTCCTTCTCTTTGCCCACAGGTGCTGAAGGCATCTGCTCTTGAGTACATAGAACATTGATTCAAATTGATGTGCCATCTATTCTTCCTAATACACTGCTCCAGGTCCCTTTTTCTTGGTGTGACAAAAAAAAAATGCTGAGCAACAGCACTTTAGGTGAGAGTAAAAGCTTTACTTCCTTTGTGGGTCTTGGTCATTTTGTAGCAGGAAAGGAAATAAAGGCAAAAACTATGATTCTGTCTGGCTTGTTCACTGGCTGGCTTATTCAATGACTGGTTTTCTGGCTCATACTTAGCTTGCTTTCTGATAGGACCAAGGACCATCTGCCTAGGAATGGTGCTGCTCACAGTGGCCTTGGAATCCTGTATCAATTAAGACAATCCCTCACAGACACATCCATAGCCAAACCTGATAAGGATAGTTATTCATTTGAGACTCTTCTCCCCAGGTGAATTTGTAGCAGTGAATGCTAACTAGGACACTGTTTTAGACAGTTAAGTTTTTCTCATCCACAGAGAGAATCCACAGGAAGGTCCCCCATTCTCCAAGTGAGTGTCCCTCTCTCCCCCTGCAGGCATCACGTGTGCTGGAGTACTCAGCTCCTCACAGCTTGACCCTGAGAGCCAGGACACAGCTCAGGGGCCTTTACCTTGAGTTTCACTTTTCCAAATTCCCCATATCCTGAGCTCAGGGACACTCTGGTATACACCACTAACATTCTGAACAGTAAGTAAAACAGTGTCTTTAAAGCACTTATATCATCCTGACTCAGGACAGGCCTCTGGAGCATGTGTATTACCTGCCTCATCTGGCTCCACTGGAATCAAAGAAGCCAATCACCAGCTAAAACAAGACAGGAGCTGGGGACACATGGTTCAAAGCTCTAGATGATTCTTCTGGGTTATGAAGAATGGAGACCATAAAGAATGGAGACCATGAAAGCAAAATGGAGGGAACAGAATAGCATGAATTCATGAATGAAAGAAAAACCTTCCCCTTGGGAAGGTCTGACTATATGGTAAAATAGCCCCAACCACATTCCAGGACCAATAAAGGTTCACCCAGAAGATCAGAGATAGAAGGAGATGAGTAAGAGGCAGAGCAGGAATCTCATGAGAGGATTGGTATTTGCTTGTTCCCATGGGCACAGGATGGGAATTAACTTCTTCATCTATACATAAAACCAAAGCTTCACCCCAAATTTCAGTGCTCCAATTACCAAAACCTGTAAATTTTTTCACTATTTTTCTATGGAGGCCAATGTCAGAATTCTAGATAAAATATATAGGATCTGCTATTATTAGTGGTAAGGTTGGGGACTAAGAATTCTTGGGAAGTTGCCTGGGCCTTTCCATTGAAAATCCAAGAATACTGTGCAGATGGGTGAAAGGCTATATGGAAGTAGAGGTTGGGGTTTAACCTTGGATGCAAATGAGTACCTGAAAGGGATATCAGCAGGATATTCAGACCATCTGGACCAAACAGAATAAAGCCACGTGTGATATTAGCAGAGAGGGGGGGAAATCCTGGTCTATAGAAGGCTACAGTATCTGTGCTATAACTTCAGTTAAGCAGGTCCCAGATGGTGTTCACATGCAAGTGAGTAGAAAAGTAATTGAGTAGCATGCACAAGCCTTTATTCATCATCAACACACACACAGAGAACAGCCCCACTGGACACTCATGTGTTCACTGAGCCTGAGTCTGCAATGCCCCCTGCTTCTACATCACCCTAAGCCTCTCAAGGCAAAGAAAGTCCCTCCAACCCATTCTAGCTCAAGGATGAGCCTGGATGCATGTACTTGGGCTAGATCAGGATGGCTTGGCCAGCAAAGGTGTCCATGTGGAGGTTCTGTCATGAACCCAGGAGTGACCATGCGTTCACTCTACCCCTCTATATTTGGACAGTTGTAGCAATGATGGGACAGAAGTTATCACAAGTCACATCCAGGACAATGGTTCATGATACATGGTTATGTGGTTACATGGGTCATGTTACTGCATTCCAGGTTTCACACTCCTAGGGCCCCTGTGTCACTTGTGACATGAGTAAGTGAGAGTCCAGCTGTTCTCAGACAACTTCAGCCTGTCACTTTCTGAGGCTGTGACCATTTATCCTCCACAAGTAGGTTTGCTCTGAGTCTGAAGTTCATGCTTTAAGGCTACCATCCTCACCCTCCATGGGGTTAGAATTGTCCCTTGTGGTGGTGGCCTTGGGTAGCAGTGCTGTGCAGGCATCAGAAAGAGCATGGCCCCTTGTGGGACCTCTGAAACTTGCAAAGTCATCTTTCAACCACTGTTGGTCTCTGTAACCTCCACCCCCAATCCACGTCCTAGGAGAATCAGGCAGACGGTGAGTCAGGCAGATGCCGGAGGAGCTGAGTGATAAGACATGGTTGGTTTCCTGTGCTGTATGGGAGAAACAGTCTTTGTCATATGGGAACTGAGCTGCAGAGCTTGATGGTACAGACCTAGCACCTGGAGTCATAGCCCCAGGGACTCTCCTAGTCCTCAGTGATCCACTGCCTGCCTTGCACCATAAAGCTGTGCCCCTCCAGCTGTGCTGACCTCCACTGCTATGCTGTGGCTGGAACCTTCCATGGCTTTGCTGTTTAAGGCTGTCCTACAAATCAGACGTAAGAAAACTTTTCATTGATGCCTCATTGGCATTGCCATGCAAGGAACTGAATGACAAGGTTCCTGCCTAATGAACAGAGCCATCAGGGTATGGGCCTTGTACTGGCTGGTTTTATGTGTCAACTTGACACAGGCTGGAGTTATCACTAAGAAAGGAGAAAGGAACTTCAGCTGGGGAAGTGCCTCCATGAGATCCAACTGTGGGGCATTTTCTCAATTAGTGATGGGGAGGGTGTCCTTGTGGGTGGTACCATCTCTGGGCTGGTAGTCTTGGGTTCTATAAGAAAGCAAGCTGAGAAATCCAGTAAGTAACATCCCTCCATGGCCTCTACATCAGCTCCTGCTTCCTTACCTGCTTGAGTTCCAGTCCTGACATCCTTTGGTGATTAACAGCAATGTGGAAAGTGTAAACTGAATAAACCCTTTCCTCCCCAACTTGCTTCTTGGTCATGATGTTTGTGTAGGAATAGAAACCCTGACTAAGTCAGACCTCCATGAGTGTTGACAGTCGCTGAGTGTGAGGCTTGTTTGTACAAATTTTTTTTCTCCATGTTCTTCCTTCAGAAAATATTCTCCCTGCCAAGGTTAGTGACACCATGATAATTAGAAGCAGCCTGAGTTTAGGAGGCAAGGACATGTTATATCTAAGTAATATGGTAAGCACTGAAACCTTCAGGACAGCCCTTCAGGCTGTGGGAAAGAACTCTGAAAACAGGAGTTCAAAATTTAAAACTTTCTCAGCTATGTAAAAGATAAGCATGAAATATGAATTATAAGAGGGACTTCACTGACCTAAAAGAACAGAAGCAACTGCACTATGAGCCAACTTGTCAGAAAGATACAAAGGCAGGCAGATTCCTGAGTTCAAAGTCAGCCTAGGAGAAAAGAGAATTTAGGTCAAGGCCCAAGCATGGTAGAAATGGTAATTTTAGGGTAGGATTCCACCAAGCTAAGTTTATTGTCTGTGCTTACAAAGGCAGGCAGATCACTGAAATTATTTGCAATGATGAAAAAAGAATGTGTTTGCTGTCTCTTTCTAAGAATAAAGAGACTGGGGTCATGCAATGCTGATTCTTGAGGTAATCAAAAGGGAACCTGGAGTAGATTATTGAACTGATATGTAAATAAAAACTGGGCTTTTGGTCGGTAAAAGATGAGCTATTCAGAGAATTTTTGCAAGATAAAGCTGTCAAGAGCAGAGAACTGTCTGGAAAACTGTCTCAAGCAGAACATAGTCTGTCTGCTTGTAACCAATGATTTTACTTCCAGTCAGTTTTTTGGGTTGTTTGTTTGTTTGTTTGTTTGCTGCTCCAACACACTCCTTCCTCAGAACCCCTCTCCATGCCAAAGATGGTCCTTGACACATTGAAGTTCCCTTAGAAGCATCCAAGGCCTGTCCTCAAAATGTGATGTGTGTTCAAAAATCTCACATAAGATGATGAGCAAGCCTAGAATTCAGTTCACTATCCAGGCTAGACAATAAAGTGGGCCAGTCTTCCCAGGGGTTCCATGGTTACTGACATCAGGCACAGGACCCCAAAATTCAAAGAATGAGCCTCTGAAGAAGAAATGGTATAAAGGACAGGCAAATAGGGTTAAAACAGAATCATAATCTTTTTCCTTGGCCTGTAATGCTCACTCTTGCACAGGTGATGACCATGCAGAAATATTTCCTGATATACAAGTGGCTATTTGCTTGATTTCAGTATTTTCTGTGCATGATAATTTTGGTTCCATGCATAGCTGTGTACAAGCATGCTTTGTGCCAACACAGGTCAGAATGGGACATCAGATCTTTTTAATATGGTGTTAAAGATGATTATGAGCTGCCATGTGTGTGCTAGGAATTGAATTTGACTCCTCTATAAGAGAATCCACTGCTCACAACCACTGAGTCATCTCTCCAGCCCTCTGAGTGGGTGTTTTCAGAAGCAGATCTGACTAGAAGGAGGTAGAGAGCCAGAATATGCTGGAACTGTGCTCTAAGAGATAGGTGAGTTTGGCAGATGTGGGGCAGGGATGTAGGATGCTAACTTTTGACATATGAGACTATTGTTCTGTTCTTCATCTTCCAGGAGGCATGACAGTGGCACTCAGAAAACACATGATTTCCTGGCTAGTATGTGGGCTGAGGAGTCTTGATAGTCTGTAGAAATTCTCCAGAATCAGGAGGCTAAGTCCTAGGGTCAAATCTAACTGTCCATTTGTTTTCACTTCCTGGATAAGATGTCCCCTCACCTGCTGATGACCAAGACAAACTCCAGATCCTCCCACTCTACAGACACCTAAGAAGGCCTCCAGGGTGGGGACACTGGATATGTGGCTGGAGACAGAGAACCTGTGCTTCATATCTTCACCTGTGGCCTGTGTGAGGCTCCTGTGGGCACTGTGTTCCCTGCCTCTCAATTTCCTGATGATAGCACATTCCATGAATGAATGTTGCAGTGTCTACAGGGTAGACTTAAATAGGAACAAGGACCTGAAGCTGGGACAGGAAGGCTGTCCAGATCACCACTGTCTGTTACTATCTGTCTACAGGAGAGAATTTGCTACACTTAATCCCTGAAGTCATAGAGTCATCAGGAGAACCTGATATTCTTCCCTTGGGGACACTGACATTCCTGTCAAGTCTCTTAAGTCCATCACAACATTTGGCTGATGGCCTGAGCATCTGTACATCTGTGCTTTCCATGCTAAGACTCACAATGAGATGTCCTAATGACTTAGCCTAACTGAGGGTCTCATGGCAGTGCATTGGATGGTTCTGTGAGCTGGGAGATTCAGAGAGCTAATAAGTCATTCTATTAGCTCTAATGGATCAGATTTCAATTCTGCTCACCCTCCCCCAGATCATCCAGAGTCAGGGACTAGGAGAATTATCTAGAGCCAGGATTTCCTGGTAATCTCTTCTATTAAGAGTGCACTATTCGATCTTGGGTCCCAAGTCCCTCAGAGACCAGTCTGCGCAGGTGAGTGCAGGCTGCAGAAGCAACACAGCTTCTGGGACAGACCCAGTTTCAGGCTCAGACATCCAGGCACCTTCACCACCAGAGGAGAGGTGTCTGCCCAGGAGGGCTCTGCCTGCAGAAGCAGGTGAAGGAGCCATCTTGGGTTCCGGATCCTTCAGAGACCAGTCTGTGAAGGGTAAGTGAGCAGACTGCAGAAGCAACACAGCTTCTGGGACAGGAAGAAGAAACACAGCTTCTGGGACAGACTCCATTTCAGGCTCTAGACATCCAGGCACCTTCCCCACCAGAGAAGAGGTGTCTGCCCTGGAGGGCTTTGCCTGCCAGAGCTTGTGAGGGAGCCATCTTGGGTCCCAGGTCCCTCAGAGACCAGTCTGCACAGGTGAGAGTGCGGACTGGAGAAGCAACACAGCTTCTGGGTCAGGCAGAAGCAACACAGCTTCTGGGACAGACCCAGTTTTGGGCTCCAGACATCCGGTCACCTTCCCTGCCTGAGGAGAGTTGTCCGCCAGGGAGGGATCTGCCTGCATAAGCAGGTGAGAAAGCCATCTTGTGTCTTGGGTTCCTTGGAGACCAGTCTATGCAGGTGAGCACACAGACTGCAGAGGCAACCCATCTTCTGGGACAGGCCCTGTTTCGGGCCTCCATCTTCAGCCAGGAGGCAGGTCTGAAGGCCAGACCTCTGTGCACCCTCCCTGCAAGAAGAGAGCTTGCCTGAAGAGAGTACTCTGACCACTGAAACTCAGAAGAGAGCTGGACTCCCAGGACAACTGACAAAGGCTAACAGAATCACAGAAGGAACAGGGTCCAGCCAGAGACAACTATAACAACTAACATCAGAGATTACCATATGGTGAATACAAACATAAGAATCTTACCAACAGAAACCAAGACCTCTCACCATCATCAGAACCCATCACTCCCAACTCAGCCACTCCTGGTTACCCCAACACACCCGAAAAGCGGGATTCTGATTCAAAATCATATCTCATGATGCTAGTAGAGGACCTTAAGAAGGTCATTAATAACTCACTTAGAGAAGTACATGAGAACTTTGCTAAACAGATAAAAGCCTTAAATATCACAGGAAACCACTGCTAACCAGGTAGAAGTCCTTAAAGAGGAAACACAAAAATCCCTTAAAGAATTACAAGAAAACACAACCTAACAGGCAATGGAATTGAACAAAACCATCCAAGACCTAAAAAGGGAAGTAGAAACAATAAAGAAAACCCAAAGGGAGACAACTCTGGAGATAGAAACCCTAGGAAAGAAATCAGTAACCATAGATGTGAGCATCAGCAACAAAATACAAGGGATGGAAGAGAGAATCTCATGTGCAGAAGATTCCATAGAGAACATGGGCACAACAATCAAAGAAAATGCAAAATGCAAAAAGATTCTAACTCAAAACATCCAGGAAATCCAGGACACAATGAGAAGACCAAACCTACAGATAATAGGGGTAGATGAAAATGAAGATTTTCAACTTAAAGGGCCGGAAAATACCTTCAACAAAATAATAGAAGAAAACTTCCCAAACCTAAAGAAAGAGATGTCCATGAACATACAAGAAGCCTACAGAACTCCAAATAGACTGGACCAAAAAAGAAATTCCTCCTGACACATAATAATCAGAACAACAAATGCACTAAATAAAGACAGAATATTAAAAGCAGTAAGGGGAAAAGGTCAAGTAACATATAAAGGCAGGTCTATTAGAATTACACCAGACTTCTCACCAGAGACTATAAAAACCAGAAGATCATGGACAGATATTATACAGACCCTAAGAGAACACAAATGCCAGCCCAGGCTGCTATATCCAGCAAAACTCTCAGTTACCATAGATGGAGAAACCAAAGTATTCCATGACAAAACCAAATTCACACAATATCTTTTAATGAATCCAGCCCTTCAAAGGATAATAGTGGGAAAACACCAACACAAGGAAGGAAACAACACCCTAGAAAAAGCAAGAAAGTAATCCTTCAAGAAACCTAAAAGAAGACAGCTGCAAGAACAGAATTCCAACTTTAACAACAAAAATAACAGGAAGCAACAATTACTTTATTTTAATTTCTCTTAACATCAATGGACTCAATTCCCCAATAAAAAGACATAGACTAATAGACTGGCTACACAAACAGGACCCAATATTTTGCTGCTTACAGGAAACCCACCTCAGGAAAAAAGACAGACACTACCTCAGAGTGAAAGGCTGGAAAACAATTTTCCAAGCAAACGGTCCAAAGAAACAAGCTGGAGTAGCCATTATAAGATTGAATAAAATTGACTTCCAACCCAAAGTTATCAAAAAAGACAAGGAGAGGCACTTCATACTCATCAAAGGTAAAATCAACCGAGATGAACTCTCAATTCTGAATATTTATGCTCCGAATACAAGGGCAGCCACATTCATTAAAGAAACTGTAGTAAAGCTCAAAGCACACATTGCACCTCACACAATAATAGTGGGAGACTTCAACACCCCGCTCTCACCAATGGATAGATCCTGGAAACAGAAACTAAACAGAGACACATGGACACTAACAGAAGTTATGAAACAAATAGATTTAATAGACATCTACAGAACATTTTATCCTAAAACAAAAGGATATACCTTCTTCTCAGTGCCACATGAACCTCCTCCAAAACTGACCATATAATTGGTCACAAAACAGGCTTCCACAGATACAAAAATATTGAAATTATCCCATGCATCCTATCTGACCACCATGGACTAAGGCTGATCTTCAATAACAACATAAATGATAGAAAGTCAGCATTCATGTGGAAACTGAACAACACTCTACTCAATGATTCCTTGACCAAGGATGAAATAAAGAAATTAAAGACTTTCTAGAGTTTAATGAAAATGAAGCCACAACATACCCAAAGTTGTGGGACACAATGAAAACATTCCTGAGAGGTAAACTCATAGCTCTGAGTTCCTCCAAAAAGAAACTGGAGAGAGCATACACTAGCAGCTTGACCGCACACCTAAAAGCTCTAGAACAAATGGAAGCAAATTCACCCAAGAGGAATAGAGAGCAGGAAATAATCAAACTCAGGGGTGAAATCAACCAAGTGGAAACAAAAAGAACTATTCGAAGAATCAACCAAACCAGGAGCTGGTTCTTTGAGAAAATCAACAAGATAGATAAACCCTTAGCCAAATTCACTAGAGGGCACAGGGACAGTATTCTAATTAACAAAATCAGAAATGAAAAAGGAGACCTAACAACAGAACCTGAGGAAATCCAAAACATCATCAGATCCTACTGCAAAAATCTATACTCAAATAATTGGAAAACCTGGATAAAAAGGACAACTTCCTAGGCAGATACCAGGTACTAAAGTTAAATCAGCATCAGATTAACTATCTAAACAGTTCCATTTCCCCTAAAGAAATAGAAGCCGTTATCAATAGTCTCCCAACCAAAAAAAGCCTAGGACCAGATAGGTTTAGAGCAGAGTTCTATCACACCTTCAAAGAAGACCAACTCTCCTCAAACTATTCCACAAAATAGAAACAGAAGGTACTCTACCCAATTCATTCTATGAAGCCACAACTACTCTGATACCTAAACCACACAAAGATCCAACAAAGGGAACTTCAGACCAATTTCCCTCATGAATATCAATGCAAAAATACTCAATAAAATCCTCACAAACTGCATCCAAGAACACATCAAAACAATCATCCACTTAAGCCAGCACTGCTGTGTGGGGCTCTGGCTGCGCCTGGTCTGGCAGGCACCATGTGTGCATCCTGCAATGATTGGCGCTGTGCGCGCTCCATTCACGAATTCTCAGCCAAGGACATCGACGGACACATGATCTGCCTGGATAAGTACAGGGGTTTCATGTGCATCATCACCAACGTGGCCTCACAATGAGGCAAAACCGACGTAAACTACACTCAGCTAGTCGATCTGCCTGCCCGATAAGCTGAGAGTGGTTTACGAATCCTGGCCTTCCCCTGCAACCAGTTCGGGAGGCAGGAGCCTCGGAAGTAATCAAGAAATCAAGGAGTTTGCAGCTGGCTACAATGTCAAGTTTGACATGTACAGCAAGATCTGTGTAAATGCGGATGATGCCCACCCACTATGGAAATGGATGAAAGTCCAGCCCAAGGGCAGGGGCATGCTGGGAAATGCCATCAAATAGAACTTTACCAAGTTCCTCATTGATAAGAACGTCTGAGTGGTGAAGCGCTATGGTCCCATGGAGGAGCCCCAGGTGATAGAGAAGGACCTGCCGTGCTATCTCTAGCCCTACAAGTGTGTGCCCCCACACTGAGCCCCCCTGCCCTGTGACCCCTGGAGCCTTCTACCCCAGCACTCATGATGGTCTGCCTGAAAACCAGCCCACTGGTGGGGCAGTCCTGAGGACCTGGCGTGCATCCCCACCGGAGGAAGGTCCAGAGGCCTGTGGCCCTGGGCTCCAGCTTCACCCTGGCTGCCTTGTGGGAATAAAATGTAGAAATGTAAATATATATATATATATATATATATATATATATATATATATATATATATATATATATATATATATATATATCATCCATCATGACCAAGTAGGCTTCATCCCAGGAATGCAGGGATGGTTTAATATACGGAAATCCATCAACGTAATCCACTATATAAACAAACTCAAAGACAAAAACCACATAATCATCTCGTTAGATGCTGAGAAAGCATTTGACAAAAAATCCAACACCCTTTCATGATAAAAGACTTGGAAAGATCAGGAATTCAAGGCCCTTACCTAAACATGATAAAAGCAATATACAGCAAACCAGTAGCCAACAACAAAGTAAATGGAAAGAAGCTGGAAGCAATCCCACTAAAATCAGGGACTAGACAAGGCTGCCCACCTTCTCCCTACCTATTCAATTTAGTACTTGAAGTTCTAGACAGAGCAATTCAACAATGAAAGGAGATCAAGGGGATACAAATTGGAAAGGAAGAAGTCAAAATATCACTATTTGCAGATGATATGATAGTATATATAAGTGACCCTAAAGATTCCACAAGAGAACTCCTATACCTGATAAACAGCTTCAGCGCAGTAGCTGGATATAAAATTAACTCAAACAAATCAGTGGCCTTTCTCTACACAAAAGATAAACAGGATGAGAAAGAAATTAGGGAAACAACACCCTTCACAATAGTCACAAAAAATATAAAATACCTTGGTGTGACTTTAACGAAGGAAGTGAAAGATCTGTATGACAAGAAGTTCAAGTCTCTGAAGAAAGAAATTGAAGATCTCAGAAGATGGAAAGAGCTCCCATGCTCATGGATTGGCAGGATTAATATAGTCAAAATGGCTATCCTGCCGAAAGCAATCTACAGATTCAATGCAATCCCCATCAAAATTCCAACTCAATTCTTCACTGAGATAGAAAGGGCAATTTGCAAATTCATCTGGTATAATAAAAAACATAGGATAGCAAAAACTATTCTCAACAATAAAAGAACCTCTGGGGGAATCACCATGTCTGACATTAAGCTGTACTACAGAGCAATTGTGATAAAAACTGCATGGTACTGGTACAGCAACAGACAGATAGATAAATGGAATCGAATTGAAGACCCAGAAATGAATCCACACACTTGATCTTTGACAAGGGAACTAAAATCATCCAGGGGAAAAAGGACAGCATTTTCAAGAAATGGTGCTGGCACAACTGGCAGTTATCATGTAGAAGAATGCAAATTGATCCATTCTTATCTCCTTGTACATAGCTCAAGTCTAAGTGGATCAAAGACCTCCACATAAAACCAAAGACACTGAAATTTATAGAGGAGAAAGTGGAGAAAAGCCTTAAAGATATGGGCACAAGGGAAAAATTCCTAAACAGAACAGCAATGGCTTGTGCTGTAAGATCAAGAATTGACAAATGGCTAATGTCCACATATCAGTGAGTACATGTTATGTGCGTTCTTTTGTGATTGGGTTACTTCACTAAGGATGATGGCCTCCAGATCCATCCATTTGCCTAGGAATTTCATATATTTATTGTTTTTAATAGCTGAGTAGTACTCCATTG
>LR753341.1:33799-47599 GCA_902729485.2 Mus minutoides
GTGGAAGCTCACAGTCAGCTATTAGATGGAACACAGGGTTCCCAAGGAAGGAGCTAGAGAAAGTACCCAAGGAGCTGAAGGGGTCTTCAACCCTATAGGTGGAAGAATAACATGAACTAACTAGTACCCCCTGAGCTCATGTCTCTAGCTGCATATATAGAAGAGGATGGCCTAGTTGGCCATCATTGGGAAGAGAGGCGCGTTGGTCATGCAGACTTTATATGCCCCAGTACAGGGGAACACCAGGGCCAAGATGTGGGAGCGGGTGGGTAGGGGAGCAGGACCGGGAGGGGGGAGGGTATAGGAAACTTTCTGGATAACACTTGAAATGTAAATGGAGAAATTATCTAATAAATGTTGGGAAAAAAAAAGAATTGACAAATGGGACCTCATAAAGTTGCAAAGCTTCTGTAAAGCAAAAGACACTGTCAGCAAGACAAAAAGGCCACCAACAGATTGGGAAAGGATTTTTACCAATCCTAAATCTGATAGGGGACTAATATCCAATATATACAAAGAGCTCAAGAAGTTGGACTTCAGAAAATCAAATAACCCCATTAAAAAATGGGGCACAGAGCTAAACAAAGAATTCTCAACTGAGGAATACCGAATGGCTGAGAAGCACCTGGAAAAATGTTCAACATCCTTAATCATCAGGGAAATGCAAATCAAAACAACACTGAGATTCCACCTCACACCAGTCAGAATGACTAAGATCAAAAATTCAGGTGACAGCAGATGCTGGCGAGGAGGTGGAGAAAGAGGAACACTCCTCCATTGCTAGTGGGATTGCAAGCTTATTATATACAACCACTCTAGAAGTCAGTCTGGCTGTTCTTCAGAAAATTGGACATATTACTACCGAAAGATCCAGCAATACCTCTCCTGGGCATATACCCAGAAGATGTTCCAATGGTAAGAAGAACACATGTTCCACTATGTTCATAGCAGCCTTATTCATAATAGCCAGAAGCTGGAAAGAACCCAGATGTCCCTCAACAGAGGAATGGATACAGAAAATGTGGTACATTTACACAATGGAGTACTACTCTGCCGTTAAAAACAATGAATTTATGAAATTCTTGGGCAAATGGATGTATCTGGAGGATATCATCCTTATTGAGGTAACCCAATCACAAAAGAAATTACTAGATATGCACTCACTGATAAGCGGATATTAACACAGAATCTTAGAATACCCAAGATACAATTTGCAAAACACAAGAAAATCAAGAAGAAAGAAGACCATCGTGTGGATACTTCATTCCTCCTTAGAATAGGGAACAAAATACCTATGAAAGGAGTTACAGAGACAAAGTTTGGAGCTAAGATGAAAGGATGGACTAATCAGAGACTACCCCACCAGGGGATCCATCCCATAATCAGTCACCGAACCCAGTCACTATTGCATATGCCAGCAAGAGTTTGCTGAAGGGACCCTGATATATGAGGCTATGCCAGTGCCTGGCAAATACAGAAGTGGATATTCACAGTCATCTATATGATGGAACACAGGGTCCCCAATGGAGGAGCCAGAGTAATTACCCAAAGAGCTGAAGGGGTCTGCAACCCTATAGGTGGAACAATAATATGAACTAGTCAGAACCCCTAGAGCTCCTGTCTCTAGCCTCATATGTAGCAGAAGATGGCCTAATCGACCATCACTGGGAATAGAGGCCCCTTGGTATTGCAAACTTTATATGTCCCAATACAGGGGAACGCCAGGGCCAAGAAGTGGGAGTGGGTGGGTAGGGGAACAGGGTGGAGAGACGGTATAGGGAACTTTCGGGATAGCATTTGAAATGTAAATTAAGAAAATATCTAATAAAAAAAAAGTGAGAAAAAAAAAGAGTGCACCATTCCCTCAGCCAGATTCTCAGTCCAAGGATCTCTCCTGGACTACATTTATGATAAGGCCCACACAATCTGGGCTTATTATGATTCTTTGGCTGAGTTACTTCCCCAAAAAAATATCCTGCTCTTAACTGCATGAGTTCAGATAAAACAAATATTTCACTTTGTCTACTTTAGGTGTTTCCTGCACTAAATTCTAAAATCCCAGTATGGATATAACATACTGACAGGAAGCAGGACCAGTCCGGACTAGTGTGTGCAAAGTGAAAACAACCCACCTAACCCCCAGGAGTCACACAATCACATGCAGAGATAGCACAAATCATTGACTATTTACATGCGTCAAAATACCGTGTGCCCATCTGGATGGTGTTCTGAACGAGCAGTAATCCACTGGTGTGCATTGTGTTTCTGACACTGTGTGTAGACCACAGCATGCTTTGATTGGAATGGAGAGGACTGGGTGGGAGATAGGATGGGGAGGAGAGCAGGACAGAGGGGATCAGCTGTAGGGAGAACAGGGGAGAGAGAACAGAAATCAGTGAGGGAGAAACACCATACACAAGACATCTCTGTGCTACAGTAGGCCCCAGGGTGACTGAGTAACTCTAACTGAAGTCCTTACAGTAGGGGATATGGATCCTAAATTTCCCACTTTCTATAGCCAGGCAGGACTCCCAGCATAGGAATAAGAACACCAACACACCCACAACCTTTAACCTAAAATGTGTCCGGCAAACAAGAAGTAGGGGGACAAAAATAGAGCAGAGGCAGAGGGAATGGCCAACCAATGACTGCCCCAAATTGAGACCTATCCTATGGATGAGCACCAATCATTGGCACTATTGATGCTCTGTTATATTTGCAGACAGGAGCCTAGCATGGCTGTCCTCTGAGAGGCTCCACCCAGCAGCCAATGAAAACAGATGCAGTCCCACAACCAAACATATATAGCAGAAGTGTAACTTGGTCTTCATGTGGGTCCCCCAACAACTGGATCAGGGGCTGTCCTTGAATTTATTGCCTGGTTGAGGATCCCATTCACCTAACTGGGCTGCCTTGTCTGGCTTCTGTGAGAGAGGATGTGCGAAGTCCTGCGCCAAGTGACTGATGTGCTAGGGTGGATAGGGTGGATTGAAGGGAGATATCCAGGCAGGAGTAGGGATGAGAAAATGAGCTTCAAGAGGGATCTGAAAGGAGGGGGCTGATATTGGGATGTAAAAGAAATAAATAATTTTTAAAGAAAAACAAAACAGAGCGCCAACTCAGTACTTGGTGGGGACACTGACAGCTTTCCTTCTAAGAGCATGACCGACACGAGAATGACGCTGTGACCCCTTCTGCTCAGTATTCCCTTAGGAATCCTAAACACAACCATTGCGCAACACAAAGAAATGGGAAGTGGCCAATCAATTGGCTGTAAAATATATCTGCAGATGAGTGAAACTTATTTGGAGAAAATGCTAAAAATAAAATCTATAGAAGTTTCTGGAACTGGTGAGCAAAAACACCCACTTGAACTATACTTCTGGAAAATAATATTGACCTCAAATAACTAGATATGTTCGGTCAAATGCATAGACAAGAGTAGATAGGGTTACACACAGCTGAAAGGAGCCGGATAAGTTTAGAATACTTTAGAAATGGACAGTGGCGATGGTCATGTGACAGGATAAATGAGATTTATGCAACCCAGCTGTGTGCTTAAAAATTAAAGGGAGAAATCCCATATAAATATAACATTCACTATATAGAATTGGATAGATTTTATATTTATGTATATTTATATGACAAGGAATTGTGTGCAAGGTCACACTGTGACTGCCACCCTTGGGACAGAAACACTCCAGTTGTCCTTTACACAAAAATATTTCAATTCTGTGCATCAAAGAAACTGTGGATCAAAACTATCATGTAACCAGTAATGTGCACTGAGAAACATGGGCAGTCCCTTCTGTCACTTCCTCACTTCCCTTGGGTGGCTGTGTCCAGGTAGTCTTGGAGTTAGGTAAAGCTATTGGAGCATATGAGATCAGGTTTGTCTCTGTGCAAACACTGTGCCATGTCAAAAGGGCACTCAGAGAATCCTGAAATTTGGGGACTCCTGAACCTAGTTGCCATGGATTCTCAGGGCTAGTGATATACTAGATCCATAACCTAAACTCTTAACACATCTGCAATACTGTTTACCATACTGATGTCTTTATTTTCCTTTGGACACCAAGTCTCACTTAAAATGATGGCCTGTTCTTCTACACACTGCTATGTCAGAACTACTGGTAGTACATGACTGGTTACTGACAATTTTTACTATGTAACTTTCATCCATTTTGTACCCTATTAACAAAGGAATGCCTTCCCGCTCCCACGCTGTAGGATGAGAAGAGGAGTCACTCATTCATCACGGCCAGGCTGACTGGGAGACTGGTTTTCGAGCTGACAAGGTTGAAGACCTCACATTGATACTCTCCACCATCCTCTTTCCTAATAGGATTTATATGTAGCTGGCACTTTGATGGGGAAAGTGTGATCCTCTCTGTGAGCTGTATACTCTGATTGTTGAAGAGCCAACGGATGGAGACTCCAGTGTTGTCTGAGAAGCAAGTGAAGACCACTGAGCTCTGTACACTAACTGTGCTGTCCGTGACTCTCATGAAGGGCTGTGTCACAGGCTCTGCAAAGAAACAGAAGAGGGGACCAAATGACAGTCATCCTTCAGACAGCTTAACCAGTCCCTCTATAGCTTGCATAAATAAAGCTTCCATGAAGGAGTTGTGAATACAGTCATACCTTGTGCTTTGCATCTGTGACCCAGAGGCTGTGTGACGTCGATTGAGCCACTGCAGTTGATTGCCTCAGTTTCCCTGTATGAGGACAACTGTGCATAATCATTGCAGTGACTATGAGTTAAGATTAGGTATGAGCAATGTTCTGACCTGGGGATGGGGAGCTGCTCACATCAGCAGCATCTGTTCCACTTACCCTAGGCTGGATTCCTGAGGATGAGGAGGTGCCTGGAAAACTGTCACCTCTGTCCCTACCCTTGAGGACATTATTTTCCAGTGAATTTCCTAAGTCCATCAGAACAGTTGGCTTCTGTCCTGGCACCTGTCCATTGAACCTCAGGAGAAGGAGGTGCACAAGTGACCCACATGACTGCAGCTGTCATGGCAGTAACCAGCTGATCCTACACCCTGCGGGAATTGGACACTCAGCCAAGCCTTGTTCCCTGTCAGCTCTTACAGGAAGTCCAATGCTAGCCCTGAGGAGAAGCTCTCTGGGGGCAACTAGAGTTGAGTCTGGATCCCTGGCTTCCTGATGCTCCTCTTACTGATTCAGTAGTGAGCTGGACCATGGAGGGAGGGGGAGCACAGACTGACAGAGAAGAAAGAAGGAAAAGGGACAAATCCATCAATATTGAGACCTTTGGTGAAAAGACAGGGTCATGTGACCAGAGAAGCTTAGATCCATCACTCGGCGGAGGTGGGTGGGAGTGTCTGCACAAGTCAGAGGGAGTGAGCAAATGACCTCCATGCCCTCGGTGCACCTGACTGTGTGTCGCTACCTCTGTGAGGAACTCTGTCCTCATGTGTCTCCATTCTCACTGTCCTCACATGCCTGGTCTCCCTCAGAAGATGTGGGAGATGGAAGTACCATTCCTCACCTCTTTTTCTACAATCCCCAGTGTTTTCTTTCTAACCTCTTTGATCTCTTCCCTCTCTGGATGCACTCAACACTGACTTCACTTTGAGATGAGCTACCTGGCCCGACTTCTAGTTCACTAAACCTAGCACCTTGTTTTTTTAAAAAGGAATTTAATTTCTCTGGAAATTCCAGTAAGTAGACAGGCTCAGGCCTGTGGGTAAATGAAGGAATGAATGCTTTGTGGACCCTGCCCTTCCTTTGAAATCTCATGAGCCCAATAGGACAGTTAGTTAATGGCCTGAACACATGTCCAGCTATGCTCTCCCTGCTGAGTCTCTGAGGTAGATGTCCAGGGGACATAGCCTAACCATGGCTCTCATGGCAGTTCACAGGCTGGTTCCACATGCCAATAGAGCTTTGTCCCATGTCAGCCCCAACAGGAATCCAAAAACAAGCAGTGACAAAAACACTCCCCACTGTCCCCTGGAGTCTAAACAGGGATGGAGATTAGCAGCCAGGACTTTCTGGTGCTCTCTGTGGAACCTGGAAATATTTCTTCAGGCAGGGTCTGAATGACACCCATAGAGTCTTCCTGAGAGCTATGTGCATGGTGAAAGACACAAGGATCAGGGTTGTGACTTACATCCTTGGCCTGAGTTTACTCAGCACAGGCCTTCCTCTCTGCAGGTAAATATAGGGGACAGGTTATGATCTAATGCTGTTGGTCCACCCCAGGTGTGCCCTGTAGTAAATGCCCAAACCCTAAGGCGAGGCCACACTGAAGTGGGGGAGAGAGCAGGCACAGCCCAGTCCACACAATACAGTTATAAAATAGGGTAAGTCACACCCAGCAGCTGGAAGCCATAGAGAGTCACTTACTGTTCACATGGATTTGCACATGTGCTGTTTCAATTTTGAAATTTCTGTCTATCGTTTGTAGTGTGTACAAGCCTGTGTCTTTCTCGGTGACATCCTGGAGCAGGAGAGATCCATTGGTGTATACTCTCTCTGTTCTGCTTTGTGCAGGCCCCATTGTGATGGAGTTCCTGACTCTGCTATATTCTGCAATTTTAAAGATCTGGAAGGTCGATGCTCCTTTGTACCAGCAAAAAATTTGGAAATCTTCAGGCAGATTAAGAACATGGAGAAGGATGCTTTCCCCTTCAGAAGCATGCTGTGGCACTGGGTCGATGCTGAGCTGGGCAGAGTCAAAAGTGTCACAGCAGGAGGAAAGGGAGGCTGGAAGGGAAAGGAGAAAGATCATCACATGGGATCATTGTGCTTGGTGGAAAGATGGTGACCTGCATCCTGACAAGATGGATTCTTCACTCAGCCTAGAGAGGCAGGCTTGGGTGTGTATATTCCACCTGCTGGTAGTCAGCAACATGGCCTCCATTCCCTCAGTGACATGAATCTGTCATTTCCTCTGGATGGAGCTCTCTCCTCAGCGTCTCCATGGCTGCCCCCTCACTGCCCTCGGTCAGACACTGCACACACTCATGCACACTGTGCTTTGAGGTGATGCCTCCCTCTGACCTTGGTCTCTGCACACCCTGCATATTCACTTTCTGACTTTTCTCATTTCCTTTGTACCTGCACTCAGTCTCTGACATCACCTTCTAGATGTCCTACTGCTCAGCCTGCAGCCCCCAGGACTAAACCTGGATGATAGCCAGGAGCAGTCTGGTCTTCTTGGCAGACCCAGGTAATGGAAAGGGCTCAGGAATTATGCTGGCTAGCTTTATGTCAACTTAAAACAAGCTACAATCTTTTGAAAGAGGGAGCCTCAATTTAAAATGACACCACCAGAAGATGGCCTGTGGGCAAGCCTGAGGGCCCAGTCTGCTTCCTGGCACTCACCACTCTGTGAGGATGCTGTGGTTTCTTCATATGCATGGCAAGAGCCCCCCAGAAGACTGGGCAGACTCTGGCATCTAGGGTTATTATCTGACAAGGTCCTCCTTGAGACAGGGTAAGGTCAGACGATGGAGTCTCATCTATGGACATTTCTCTCCATCATGTGTGTACAGCGCAAGTGGTCAACCCCCAAAATGAAGACACAGTGCAAAGGGTTGGTAGCCACATGCCAGGGGTGACAGTACTGTGTTTCAAAGCCCCACCCAGCACTGAATGATCTCACTTACTGTCCACCTGAAGTTGCACATGTACTAATTTTACTGTCCGACGCCTACTCAGAGTTCGTAGAGTGTAGAATCCACTGTCATTCCGGGTGACATTCTGGAGCAGCAGGGATCCATTGCTGTACACTGTCTCTCTACCGCTGTGGGCAGGGCCTGGCACACTTGAATTCTTGGCTATTATCTGTCTGGCAATCTCAAGGTTCCTAGACACAGATGCCCCTTTGTACCAGGAAAGCCCTCGAAGTTTATCCTGGAGGTTGTGAACAAGAAGAAGAACACTTCCCCCTTCACCAACACTGGGCGGCACTGATTCAATAGTGAGCTTGGCAGGGAAGGAAGGGCGCCCACAGATGAAAAGAGAGGCTAGAAGGGAAGAGAGATCCATCAATATTAGGACTGTTGTATTTGACTAAGGTGATGCTCTGTGTCCTAAGCAGCTGTGACAATAGCTCAGCTGAGGTATGTGGGTGAGGGTCTCCCTTTCCTACTTGATGGAGGTCACCACATTACCTCCATTTGCTCCATGTCCCTCATTTGTCATTTCCTCTCTATGGTGCTCTCTCCTCAGGTGTCTACATGACCCAACCTCACTGTCTTCAAATCCCTGCTCACACTCAGTGTAGATGGGTGCTGGGGGAAGCCTCTCAACCTTCACCCTCTGACTCTTTTGTTTCTTGTCTTTTAGTGATTACACCCAACACCTGACTCATCTAGCTTTCTTTACTGGTCTGTCTTCCAGTCCAGTAGGGCTAGGAAATTATGAGAAGTAGGATTTGTCTTGTATTATTTTTAAAGAAAGGCTGTGAAAAAAAACTTAAATATCTGTGGAGAATGAATGAATGAATGAATGAGTAAAGTATGCCTCAGGACCATACATGGCCATGGATTTATTTAACAAATTTGTATGTTTGGGAATACAGTGTTGATTGCTTCCGTTTGCTATATTTTTTATACATTTACTTATACTGGTGTATCTGTTCATGTGCAAGGGCGTGTCTCAGTGGAGGGAGTGCAGGGCACAGTCCCTAGGTGGAGATCAGGGGACAACTAGTGCTCATTGGTTCTCAGGTCATCAGACATGAAGCAAATGTCTATACCCACTGAACTGTGTCACTGATCAACACCAGCTTAGTTTCTTATTTGGGATACCACAGCTTAGAACGTCAGTCTTCAAAACACTGCGGTCATGATGATTAACTTTGGGTGAGAACAATCTACCCCTCCGCTTTCTTCGTCTTATTTTCCAAGAGCCTCCTGCTACTGATGATGGTGATGATGATGATGATGATGATGATGATGATGACAATAAGCCTCTATACTGCTGTCTTCTCTCCTATAAACCCTAAGACGCTTCTCCAGTCCCTGTCCCCTTGAGAAGACTCTAGATAGTAAGTGAGTCCTCTCCTCTCACACATTGTAAAATATGGTCTCCTCATCTGTGAGCAGGAGCACCAACAGGTGGTACATCTTTTGCAGATGGTACAGAGAGCACCTCCCAGGTCTCTGTGGCCAGATCTGTCCTCCCTCTGTGGCACATCTGCTCCATCACAGCTCCCCCAGTTCTCTGATCCTCTGAGCTGAGCCTCCTCCCAGACATAAGCATCTCACAGAGTACCATAGGCTGTGGGCATCTCTGTGTTCTGAGAGCTACTCACCTCTTCACTTGCCTCATTCTATTTTAGCCATCCAGAGCACACAATGAGGAACAAACTTCTGAGAATTCCTGTTCCCTGAGAAAATATCTGTTCACTCAAGGTCTGCCTCTGATCTACCATAGCCTTTGATAGCATTAAAGAGGGAGCCTCTGCACTCTCTGTGTGACACAGAAACCCAGCTGGGCACCCAGTCTGCCCTGTGTTCGGTGCTCTGGAAAGATAGAATTTGCTCTCAGGAGGAAGGAGACAGATATGTGTGAGGGATCCAAAGGGACCAGCTGCATGATGAGTAGGGAAAGGGACAGATCCATTCTCACTACAGGCACCAGTAAGGATTTGGAGGGAGAAGAAAGGCCCAGGAGCAGATGTGTCAGGAGCTCACAGCCTGAGTGTGTGGGAGGAGGTGACCTGTGTCCTGGAAGGACTGCTCTGGGCTCCATCATCCCATGCAGGGTTTCAAGACAATGACCCTACTTCTGTTTGCTGAACTGTGTCTGCCCATGTGCTCCTTGACCTTTCTGAGATGCTTTGAACCTCTGTCTAGGTGATTCCCTTAGGACACTCTATCTTTCCCAAAGAAAATACATAAAGCTGCAACTAAACATGGTAGGTTCCTAACAGGGTATCAGATACAGGAAGCACCTAGTAGGTCTAAAAAGACTGTCAGTGACCTCCAGGGTCAGGGGAGGAAGCCAGGAAAGGCAGCTAAGTTCCTGGTTGAGACAAATACTCTTCTGGGTCTTGTGTTTCCCCAAGGCTGCCCCTGCTAATCATTGGAGGAACTGCAGCTCACATCTGGGGAGCTGTCCACATCAGCAGAGCCTGTTGTCATTTCCCTGAGCTGGACCCCAAAGGCCAAGCAATTGTCAGAAGGTCCTGTGTCCTCTGTCCCTCTCCTTGGCAACCATGACCTTCCTGGAAGTCTCATAAGTCCATCAGGACAGTTAGTTAGTGGCCTGAGCACCTGTCCTTCTCTACTCTCCCTGTGGATTCGTTAGAGATGTCCAGGAGACCTCACCTAACTGTGGCTCTCAGGACAGTGCACTGGCTGTTTACACATGCCACAAGAATTTGCTCCTCAAAAGCACTGTTCCCTCCCAACAACAAGTCAAAATCCAGCCTTTTAAAATTGCTTCTCAGGGCCATCAGGAGATGAGTCAGGACAGAGGTCTGCAGACAGGGCTTCCTGGTGCTCACTTCCATGAGGATCCTATGGCTTCCACATTCAAACCCAATCTTTCTCCCTCAAGGTCTTTCACAAGGACATATTACTGATAAGAACCCCAGAAGTCTAGACAATGGTTGATGTCCTTCACAGATGTATCAGCCACACATCCAGCTGACTGCAAGGAAAGTCAAATGAAGTTTTCTGTTCAATTGTCATTATTCCCCATGTGTGTCCTGCACTAAATGTTCACACCCCAACATGAGGACACAAGGCAAAAGGTGGGTAGACCTGACACTTCTGTGTGTGTGTGTGCTGTAATGAACCCCACTCAGCATCCAGAGTTCACAAAGTATCACTTACTGTACATGTAGAGGTACACTGATGATGTTGATACAATTTCTCCACGCCTATTTACGGTCCGTAGGGTGTAGAATCCTGTGTCCTTCTGGGTGACATTGTGGATCCACAGGGACCCGTTGCTGGACACTATCTCTCTACCACTGTGCATTTGCCCCATCACACTTACTTTAGTGTTCAGTGTGTAAACAACAATTTTCCTCAGCCCTCTGTACCAGGCTAAGGCTGTAAGATTCTCTGGCAGATTGTCGACAAGAAGAAGGACATTTTCTCCTTCAACCACATTGAATGGCACCGATTCAATGGTGACCTGGGCAGTGGTGGACAGGAGCCAGAATGCTAGAAGGGAGGCTAGAAGGGAAGAGAGAGCAACCACTGAGATTGAGCAGGTGAGATCTGTTGCATATAATTTTTTAAAAATCACACTTCTGCCTTCCCAAGAGCTCTAACCACACTTCCAGCTAGGCAGCTAGATTAGCTGTTGCTGGTCTCACTTTCAACATCTCTGTCAATGGACAGCTGGTTCCCTGACCAGTAACTGTGATTGCTCCCCCACGCCCTCTCAGGTAGCTTCACCAAGCCTCCAATAGCCACTGCGGTTGCATTCTTCTGCCCACATTTACTCCACATATGAAAAACACTAGACAGTTTTAATAATTTAAAACTAGTCAGCACAATTGTTGGGCTCTTATCAGCTAAGCTTTTTCAGCAATTGGCTTCTGTCTTCTTTATTGACACAATCAAGAACCAATTAAGAAATCAACACAGGGCTGGAGAGATGGCTCAATGGTTAAGAGCACTGGCCTCTCCCAGCCAGAGCACCCCCCACCCCGCCATCTTCCCTCTGAGCCCAAGGGACTCAGCTAGGGCCCGTCCTGTGCTCCCCACACTCCAGGACTTTAAGATCACATCAGGGTTACGCATGAATAGAGTGCAGCGGTGGTTTTGGGAGCAGTGGGGCAGCTGTTGCCCGCAGGGGCAGGAACCTAGGAACTCTGCCCAACTGGAGGCTGGGCCTCTCCCAGCCAGAGCACCCTCCACCCCATCTTTCCTCTGAGCCCAGCAAATCCCAGGACTTTAAGATCACATCAGGAGCTCAGGGCTCGGGCTGCAGGCGCTGTGCACTCTCCTAGGCTCTTACGGGACTCTCCAAGCTATCTCGGGACCTCAAGTGAGCAGGGGAACACAGCCTCTGTTCCAGCCCAATCTCGTGGAACCTGAGACACCAGCCGGGAGATTGATAGAGGCCCAGGCAGAACAGCCCCTCCCTTCCAGTCCAGTCCGGCCCACCCTGCACCAGGTCGGGGCTGGGGCCACAGGCCTGTGCACTCTCCTAGGCTCTTTCGAGACTCCCTAAGCTATCTCTGGACGTGAGGTGAGCAGGGGAATACAGCCTCTATTCCGGCCCAATCTCGTGGAACTTGAGACATCAGCCAGGAGACTGATAAAGGCCCAGGGCAGAACAGCGGGTCCTTTCTGGTCTGCACCAACGCAAGGTCTCCAAGGGGAAAGAGAAGGCAGGAGGCAAGCATAAGAACAGACGCAACAGAATCCAAGGGTACTTGGCATCACCAGATCCAAACTCACCCACCACATCAAGTCCTAGATACAACAGCACACCAGAAAAGCAGGACATGGATATGAAGTCACTCGTCATGATGATGATGGAGGACTATAAGAAGGAAATGCAGGAAATCACAGATAAACAACTTAGAGAAATACTGGAAAATAATACCAAACAGGCGATCGAATGAAACAAAGCCATCCAGGACCTAAAAATGGAAGTTGAAACAATTAAGAAAAACCAAAAGGAGATAACCCTGGAGATAGAAACCATAGGTAAAAACGATAGGAACCATAGATATGAGCATAAACAACAGAATACAAGAAATAGAAGAGAGAATCTCAGGCATAGAAGATTCGATAGGGAGCATAGACACAACAATCAAAGAAAATGCTAAATGCAAAAAGATCCTAACGCAAAATATCCAGGAAATCCAGGACGCAATGAGAAGACCAAACTTAAGGATAATAGGAGTAGATGAGAAGGAAGACTCACAAACTAAAGGGCCAGCAAATATCTTCAATAAAATTATAGAAGAAAACTTTCCATACCTAAAGAATGAGATGCCCATAAACATACAAGAAGCCTATAGAACTCCAAAAAGGCTGGACCAGAAAAGAAATTCCTCCCGACACATAATAATCAGAAGAACAAATGCACTAAATAAAGACAGAATATTAAAGGCAGCAAGGGAAAAAGGTCAAGTAACATATAAGGGCAGGCCTATCAGAATTACTCCAGACTTCTCACCAGAGACTATGAAAGCCAGAAGATCAAGGACAGAGATTATACAGACACGAAGAGAACACAAATACCAGCGCAGGCTACTATACCCAGCAAAACTCTCATTTACCATAGATGGAGAAACCAAAGTATTCCACGACAAATTCAAATTCACACAATATCTTTCCACGAATCCAGCCCTTCAAAGGATAACAGAAAAACACCAATACAAGGACGGAAACTCTGCCCTAGAGAAAGCAAGAAAGTAATCCTTCAACAAACCTAAAAGAAGACAGCCACAAGAACAGAATCGCAACTCTAAAAACAAAAATGACAGGAAGCAACAATTACTGTTCCTTAATATCGCTTAATATCAATGGACTCAATTCTCCGATAAAACGACATAGACTATCAGACTGGCTACACAAACAGGACCCGACATTTTGCTGTCTACAAGAAACACACCTCAGGAAAAACGACAGACACTACCTCATAGTGAAAGGCTGGAAAACAATATTCCAAGCAAACGGCCCGAAGAAAAAAGCTGGGGTAGCCATTCTAATATCGAATAAAATAGACTTTCAACCCAAAATTATCAAAAGAGACAAAGAGGGGCACTTCATACTCATCAAAGGAAAAATCTTCCAAGAGGAACTTTCAATTCTGAATATCTATGCTCCAAATGCAAGGGCA
>LR753341.1:47845-73731 GCA_902729485.2 Mus minutoides
CTATTAAAAACAATAAATATATGAAATTCCTAGGCAAATGGATGGATCTGGAGGCCATCATCCTGAGTGAAGTAACCCAATCACAAAAGAACTCACATAACATGTACTCACTGATATGTGGATATTAGCCCAGAAACCTAGACTACCCAAGATACAATTTACTAAATACATGAAACTCAAGAAGAAGGAAGATCAAAATATGGACACGTTACCCCTTCCTAGAATTAAGAACAAAGCACACATTGAAGGAGTTACAGAGATCATGTGTGAAGCTGAATCCAAAAGATGGACCCAATGACTGCGGCTGCCAGGGATCCATCCCACAGTCAGCCACCAAACATAGACACTATAGCATATGCCAGCAAGATAGTGCTGAAAGGGCCAGGATATAGCTGTCTCGTGGGAGACTATACCAATACCTGGCAAACATGGAGATGGAAGCTCACAGTCAGCTATTAGATGGAACACAGGGTTCCCAAGGAAGGAGCTAGAGAAAGTACCCAAGGAGCTGAAGGGGTCTTCAACCCTATAGGTGGAGGAATAACATGAACTAACTAGTACCCCCTGAGCTCATGTCTCTAGTTGCATATATAGAAGAGGATGGCCTAGTTGGCCATCATTGGGAAGAGAGGCGCGTTGGTCATGCAGACTTTATATGCCCCAGTACAGGGGAACGCCAGGGCCAAGATGTGGGAGCGGGTGGGTAGGGGAGCAGGGGCGGGACGGGGGAGGGTATAGGGAACTTTCTGGATAACACTTGAAATGTAAATGAAGAAAATATCTAATAAAAGTTGGAAAAAAAAGAACCAATTAAGAAATCAACACAGGGCTGGAGAGATGCCTCAATGGTTAAGAGCACTGACTGCTCTTCCACAGGTCCTGAGTTCAATTCCCAGCAACCACATGGTAGCTCACAACCATCTATAATGGAATCCGATGCCCTATGAAGAGAGCTACAGTGTAATCATATAAATAAAATAAATAAAAAATCAGCACATTCCTCTACAGAGATCAGCACTCAGCTTAGGGGTGTGGCGAGATGTGTGCTCACCTTCCCTGACGGAGGTGAGCAGCATGACCTCCATTCCTTCAAAGACTCTCGCTGTGCTGTCAGCTCTATATGCAGTTCTCTGCTCAGTTGTCTGCCTGGAGCACCCCTCAGTGTCCCCATATTTGGTGTGAGGATACCTGGCTGACCTCCTTCTCTGGAGAACCCTCATTTTTTGAATTTTTGTTCTATGTTCCCTTTGTAGTACCAGTCAACCTATGAGATCATCTTCTGGATACGCTGACTTCTGGCCCACAAGAGTCAGGGCTTTGGGAGGACAGGGAGTAATCTGACATTAGCAAAACTCAGTTCCTGGAAAAGTCTTAGACAACAATAGAGGAAGGAAGGAAGGAAGGAAGGAAGGAAGGAAGGAAGGAAGGAAGGAAGGAAGGAAGGGAGGGAGGGAGGGAGGGAGGGAGGGAAAATAAAAGAAGGGAGGGAGGGAGAGAAGGAAGGAAGGGAAAGAAGGAAGGAAAGGAAAGGAAAGGAAAGAAGGAAGGGAGGAAGGAAGGATGAGTGAATAGATGGGTGGATGGATGGATGGATGGATGGATGGATGGATGGATATGTGGATGGATGGATGGATGGATGGATGGATATGTGGGTGGATGGATGGATGGATGGATGGATGGATGGATGGATGGATGGATGGATGGATCCATGGGTTAATCTACATAGTTCCCAGGTTTGTAGCTAACAAAAATAATTATATTCAATGGTGATGTCACTTTTTTACTTTTACTTCTGTATTGTATGTGTAGATTTGTGAAGGCCATGTGTCTCAGCATGAGCTTGTGTGGGTATGTGCCATAGCACAAGTGTGGAGGCAAATGTCTCAGTGTTTTCATGTCCTGATGCAACCAGAACATGGGTGTGGAGGGCAAAGAAGACCCTGCAGGACTTCTCCCTGTCTACCATGCTGGAACTGAGGGCTGAGTTAAGATTGCCATGTCTCTACACACTGAATCATCTTCTTATCTGTTTGACTTCTATTTGTTGGATACATCAGGATTCACAACAGAGCAGCCAATGTGACTGACTTTCAGTAGGGAACATTGGGGATTTTCTCTCCCCTCATCAGCTCCTTTCCAACAAGAGCTTCAGCCTGCTAAACCTAAGCCCTCACTGCACCTTCTGCCCTATGATTACAAACAAAACCCCTGAGTCTTCCCTTGGGCTCCTGTCTTTTCAGGAAGCTCCAGCCATTCTCTGAGTTCTGTTCCCCACACACAGTCATGGAGTAGGCACCCTTACCTGCTAACAGGAGACCCTGCCAGGTGCTACACCCCTTGCAGGGAAACACAGAGGACGCCTCCATCTGTCTTCTCACTGTCATGTCCTTGCTCTGAGGAGACTCCAGTGCAGCTATCTCTCAGGCTCTGCTGTCCTTTCTTGTGCTGAGCTGAGTTTCTTCTCAGGCAGGAGCACTTGCCAGAATCTAATGGGCTATGAGTGGTGGGCTCTGTCTCCAAGGCACTGCTTGGTCCCTTCCACTCTCAGTGCTGTCCTACATCTCTCCCATTTTTCTCTCTTTATGTTTCTCCTCAACCAACACATTGAGCAACAAGGCTGATAAGCATCCCTGTGCCCTCAGAGAAAAATGGCTCATCCCAGGTCCGACATCTGCTGACTCCTGACCTTGAGTCTGTCAGCATCACAGAGGGAGCCTCCATCCTGTCTATGTGTCCCTGTGACACAGAGACTCAGCTGAGCACCCAGTCTGCCACATGTCCTCAGTGCTCTGGGAAGGTGGGATTTCCCAGCAGGAAGATGACAGAGATGCCTATGAGGGCTCAAAAGGGACCAGCTGAGTAATGACTAGGGAAGATAAATCCTTTATCACTACAGTCACCAGTCAAGTTCCTGATCCAGTAGAAAGACCCAGAAAAAGTTGTATGAGGAATTTCATGTCCTGGGTGTTGGGAACAGGTGACCTGTGTGTCCTGGAGAGGACTATGGGTGCCTACTCCTATGGGAAATTTCAGAGCAACATTCTAGCATTATAGGTTGGCTAAGCTGTGTGTTGGGTGAGCCTAGATTCTCTCTGGTCTTCCCGGGTCACCTACGCCCTTTGTCTGGATGACTCCTGTTGTGGGTAGCCTGGGCTAATTATATCTGATGTCAATTCCACTCTCCTGTGAGGGATTGTGAGCAAGGAATGAGTCAGCACTCAGGTGTTTTCTTGTAAACCTTCTCCCCATCTTAATTTGGAAAATAAAGGAGATCTGATGATTGGGCAGAGAGAGGGAAGGTGGAGCAGAAAGAGAGAAAAGAAGGATGTTTGAGAGAGAAAGAATGCAGAAGAGGAGGAGGAAGAAGAAAAGCAGAACAGAACTTTATATGCCCCAGTACAGGGGAACGCCAGGGCCAAGAAGTGGGAGTGGGTGGGTAGGGCAGCAGGGTGGGGGGAGGGCATAGAGAACTTTCGGGATACCATTTGAAATAAAGAAAATATCTAATAAAAAAGAATCAAAAAAAAAAGAAAGAAAAGAAAAGCTTCTAGAAGCACAAGGCCTAGATAAACTGCAAGTTCTAAGGAATCTCTTAGATGGAGAAGATGGTAGTGTTGTGGTAGATCTGCCCAATCTAGGCATACAGCATGTGTTCATATTAATTGTGTTTTCATTGCCAGGGCATAATTGGGTTGGAGAGATTTGCCGTAACAACTCCCCATCAAAAATCCTGTTTTCCCTTATGGGAGATGCCAGGAGTGAGCAGACTCGGGATCCCCAGACAGAGGGGTATTCTCAGAAACAAGTAACAGCAGGGTCTTGGAAGTGGGCTCCAGGTTCCTATAGATAGGGATGGAAACCTGTCTGCAAGCCAAGGTCAAGCATGGCTTAGGGAAATAATTTTCTAAGTGTGGAGCATGCATCCTGATATTCCTCAGGCGTTCTCTGGGAGAACTGCAGTCTCATGTCTAAGGCTACAGCAGGGGTGGTCAACAAGTCAAATGTGACCTGCCCAGATCCCTTCAGCACCCGTGGGATGCAGGGCCTGTCTTCCTGCTCACTGTGCTCTGCAGAACTCCTGTTTCCACCTAGGGTAGGGTGGATCTAGGCAGGGTTCTAGAGTCTCCCCAGCAAGTCCTGGGCTAAAGTTGGAAGAAGTGTGCATCCAGAGGATGGGCATCCTTAAGAAATTTCAGAGGAAAGGACTGCACCTCTACCAGCTGGCCCATCTCTTGGGTCTCAATACTTCCTTCTCTGCCCACAGGGTACTAAGGGCATCTGCTCTTGAGTACGTAGAACATTAATTCAAATGGATGTACCATCTGTTCTTCCCAATACACTGTTCTAGGTCCCTTTTTCTTGGTGTAATAAAGAACACGCTGAGCAACAGCACTTTAGGAGAGAGTAAAAGGTTCATTTCCCTTCTGAGTCTGTGTCATTTTGTTACATGGAAGAATATCATGGCAGAAAACAAGATTATGGCTGACTCATTTAGCAGCTAGCTCACTGGCTTATGCTTAGCTAGTTTTCTTATATTACCTATATGTCCAAGGACCATCAGCCTAGGAATGGTGCTGTCCACAGTGGCCTGGGCCTCCTTCATCAATTAAGACAGTCCCTCAAAGTCACATCCATAACCAGACCTGATAAGGATGGTTATTCAGTTGAGACTCTTCTCCCCAGATGAATTTGACCTGTGTCAAGGTGACAGTGAATGCTGAGTAGGACACTGTTTCAAACAGTTAATTTTTTTTCTTTCTTTTTTTTTTTTTTTTTTTTTTGGTTTTTTAAGACAGGGTTTCTCTGTATAGCTCTGGCCGTCTGGAACTCACTCTGTAGACCATGCTGGCCTTGAACTCAGAAATCCGCCTGCCTCTGCCTCCCAAGTGCTGGGATTAAAGGCGTGTGCCACCACGCCCAGCTAAATTTTTCTCATCCACAGAGAGAATCCACAGGGAAGCTCCCACATTCTCCAAGTGAGTGTCCCTCTCTCTTCCCTGCAGACATCACATGTGCTGGAGTCATCATCCTTAAACAGCTGACCCTCAGAGCCAGGACACAGCTTAGGAGCATCTACCTTGAGTTTCACTTTTCCAAATTCCCTGTATCCTGAGCTCAGGGGTGCTCTGGTAAACATCACTGACATTCTTTGTTTTTTTTTTTCCAATTTTAATTATTTTTTTTTCTTTATTTACATTTCAAATGCTATCCTGAAAGTCCCCTATATCCTCCCCCATCCCACACCCGACTCCCCTACCCACCCACTGGCCCTGGCGTTCCCCTGTACTGGGGGATATAAGGTTTGCATGACCAAGTGGCCTCTCTTCCCATGATGGCCAACTAGGCCATCTTCTGCTACATATGCAGCTAGAGACACGAGCTCTGGGGGTATTGGTTAGTTCATATTGTTCTTCCACCTATAGGGGTAGAGACCCCTTCAACTCCTTGGGTATTTTCTCTAGCTCCTCTATTGGGAATCCTGTGTTCCATCTAATAGCTGACTGTGAGCATCCACTTCTGTGTTTGCCAGGTACTGGCATAGCCTCACATGAGACAGCTATATCAGGGCCCTTTCAGCAATATCTTCCTGGTGTATGCAATAGTGTCTGCATTTGGTGGCTGATTATGGGATGGTCCCCAGCTGCAGCAGTCACTGGTTGGTCCATCCTTTTGTCTCAGCTCCACACTTGATCTCTGTAACTCCTTCAATGTGTGCTTTGTTCCTAATTCCTTTTTTTTTTTTTTTTGGTTTTTTGAGACAGGGTTTCTCCGTATAGCCCTGGCTGTCCTGGAACTCACTTTGTAGACCAGGCTGGCCTCGAACTCAGAAATCCACCTGCCTCTGCCTGAGTGCTGGGATTAAAGGCGTGCGCCACCACGCCCGGCTTTGTTCCTAATTCTAAGAAGGGGCGAAGTGTCTACACTTTGGTCTTCATTCTTCTTGAGTTTCATGTGTTTTGCAAATTGTATCTTGGGTAATCAGAGTTTCGGGGCTATTATCCAATTATCAGTGAGTACATGTTATGTGAGTTCTTTTGTGATTGGGTTACCTCACTCAGGATGATACCCTCCAGATCCATACATTTGCCTAGGAATTTCATATATTCATTGTTTTTAATAACTGAGTAGTACTCCATTGTGTAAATGTACCACATTTTTTGTATCCATTCCTCTGTTGAGGAACATCTGGTTTCTTTCCAGCTTCTGGCTATTATGAATAAGGTTGCTATGAACATAGCAGAGCATGTGTCCTTATTAACAGTTGGAACATCTTCTGGATATATGCCCAGTAGAGGTATTGCAGGATCTTCTGGTAGTATTATGTCCAATTTTCTGAGGAACCGCCAGATTGATTTCCAAAGTGGTTATACAAGCTTGCAGTCCCACCAATCATGGAGGAGTGTTCCTCTTTTTCCACATCCTCGCCAGCATCTGCTGTCACCTGATTTTTTTATCTTAGCCATTCTGACTGATGTGAGGTGGAATCTCAGGGTTGTTTTGATTTGCATTTCCCTGATGATTAAGGATGTTGAACACCTTTTCAGGTGCTTCTCAGCCATTCAGTATTCCTCAGTTGAGAATTCTTTGTTTAGCTCTGTGCCCCATTTTTTAATAGGGTTATTGATTTTCTGGTGTCCACTTTCTTGAGTTCTTCATATATATTGGATATCAGTCCCCTATCTGATTTAGGATTGGTAAAGATCCTTTCCCAATCGGTTGGTGGCCCTTTTGTCTTATTGACAGTATCTTTTGCCTTACAGAAGCTTTGCAACTTTATGAGGTCCCATTTGTCAATTCTTGATCTTACAGCACAAGCCTTTGCTGTTCTATTCAGGAGTTTTTCCCCAGTACCCATATCTTCAAGGCTTTTCCCCACTTTCTCCTCTATAAGTTTCAGTGTCTCTGGTTTCAGGTGGAGTTCCTTAAACCACTTAGACTTGACCTTAGTACAAGGAGATAAGAATGGATAAATTTGCTTTCTTCTACATAATAGCTGCCAGTTGTGCCAGCACCATTTGTTGAAAATGCTGTCTTTTTTTCACTGGATGGTTTTAGCTCCCTTGTCAAAGATCAAGTGACCATAGGTGTGTGGATTCATTTCTGGGTCTTCATTCCTATTCCATTGGTCTACCTGTCTGTCTCTGTACCAGTACCATGCAGTTTTTATTACATTCTTAACAGTAAGTAAAACAGCATCTTCAAAGCACTGATACCATCCTGCTTCAGGGCAGACCTCTGGGGCATGTGTATCACCTGCCTCATCTGGCTCCACTGGAATCAGAGCAGAAGCCAATCACCAGCTAATATAATACAGGATCTGGGAGCATTTGGGGGAAAGGAACATGAGCATGGTTCAAAGCTCTAGATGATCCTTCTGGGCCATGAAGAATGGAGACCATGAAAGGAAATGGTGAGGATAGGACAGCATGAATTAGTGACTGAAGGAAAAGCCTAGATTACCTTAAGTACATCCCTCCCCTGGGAAGGTACTACTACTTGGGAAAATATCCCAACCACATTCCAAGACCAATCCAAAGTCACCCCAGAACATGAAAAATGAAAGGAGAGGAGTAAGGGACCAAGCTGGAATCTCATAAAAGGATTGAGATTTGCTTGTTCCTATGTGCACAGGCTGGGAATTAACTTCTGCATCTACTCATAAAACCAAGGCTTCACCCCAAAGTTCAGTGCTGACATCTCAGGGATCCATTTACCAAAACCTATACATTTCTTCACATATCGATGACAATGGCAGAATTCCAGATGAGAAGATATAGGATCTGCTTTTATTAGTAGTGAGGGTGGGAATTAACAGTTCTTGGGAGCATGACTGGGGCTTCCCACTGATAATCCAAGACTAATGTGAAGGTGGATGAAAGGCTGCATGGCAGGAAAGATTGAGGTTTGACACTGGATGCAGATGAATATCTGAGAAGACATAACCAGGACATCTGGGCCATCTGGAGCAAACAGAATGAAGCCACATGTGATGTCAACAAATGGAAGGTGAAATCCTGGTCTATAAAAGACTACAGTATCTGTGCTATAACCTCAGTTAAGCAGGTCCCAGCCAGAACCGAGGTGTAGGTTAGTAGAAGGGTACTCATGTAGCATGCATGAGCCCTGATCCATCAGCACCACAATACACAGAACAACCCTACTGGACACTCATGTGTTCACTGAGCCTGAGTTCCAGATATCTCCTGTGTCTCCCTGAGCCTCTCTAGGCAGAAGTCCCTTCACCCCGTTCTAGCTCACTGCTGGGTCTGACTGCATGTGCTTGGGCTAGGCCAGGATGCCTTTGTCTGCCTAGATATCTGTGTGGTGGGTCTGTAATGAACCCAGGAATGACCAGGTGTCCTAGCTCCAGCCCTCTGTATTTAAGCAGCTGTAGCAAGGATGGGACAGAAGTTAGTCACAGGTAATATCCAGATTGATTGGGTCACTTGGGTTGGCACTCACTGGGTTCCAGGTTTCACACTCCTAGGGTCCTGTGTCAGTTGGTACACTGAGTCATGATAGTCCTGTTGCCCTCAGATAGCCTCAATACACAGCTAAGAGGTTTTGACTTCTTATCCTCTACTTGTAGGTTTATTTAAGTCTCCTATTCACTCTTTAAGCCTACTATCCTCACTCTCCATTGGGTTAGAACTATCACATGTCAAGGTGACCTTGGATGGCAGTGCTGTACAGACAACAGAGAGAACATGGCACCCTGTGGAACCTCAGATCCTTGCAAAGGTCTCTTTATGCCAGTTTTGGTCTCTGTAACCTTCACCTCCAACCCATGTCCTTAGCAAACCAGGCAGAAGGACCTGAGTGCTCAGACATAGTGGGTCTCTTGTGCTGTGTGGGAAAAACAGTCTTTGTCACATGGGAGCTGAGCTGCAGAGCTTGATGGTACAGACCTGGAGTCATAGCCCCAGTGTCTCTCCTGGTCCTCAGTGACCAACCCACTGCCTCCCTTGCACCATAGAGCTGTGTCCCTCTGGCTGCACTGACCTCCACTATTAAGCCTGGGCCAGTGACCTCCAAAGCATTGCTGCCTAAAGCTGTCCTCCAGATCAGACATAAGAAGACTTCCATTGAACTTCCTTTAGAAACATCCAAGGCCTGTCCTCAGGACTTGACGTGTGTTCAAAAATCTCACATGAGACTTTGAGCAGGACTGGTATTCAGCTCATTACCCAGACTAGACCATCATAATATGGGCCAACCTTCCCAGGGATTTGATGGTGACTGGCATGAGGTACAGGACCACAAAAGGGCAAAGGATGAGCCTCAGAGTGATCTGGGAGAGAGAAGAGAATGGGACTCAGATGAGCTTGAAACATAACCATTATTTTCTCCCCAGCCTATAATGCTCAGTCTTCTCCCACAGGAGAAGATTATGCAGAGATATTTCTTGAAAAGCAGGTGGCTGTTTTCTTCTTTTTAATTTTTTTAATGTGTTTGGTTATTTTGGTTGCATGCACAGCTGTGCACCACAAGTATGCCTAGTGTACACAGAAACCATAAGGGGGCATTGGATGCCCTGGAACTGGAGTTACAGATGATTATGAGCTGCCATGAGTGTGCTTGGAACAGACCTTAGGTCTTCAAGAGCATCCAGTGCTCTTAACCACTGACCCATCTCCCTAGTTCTCCCAGGTAGATATTTTCAGCAATTTAACTGGTAGAAGGTAAAGAGCAAGAACTAGTTAGAACTCAGGCTAAAAGGATAGGTATGTTTGGCAGATCTGGGATAGGGATTTGGGATACTTTCTCCATAAGACCATTATTACTAATACCCAAAACCTAAGGTCAGTCCCTGCAAGCATGACTTCTCTAAAAAGCACAATCAGGTGAGATGAGATGCAGATGGTAAAATCATTTTAAATCAGTGACTCCTGAGCAGAGGGAGCCCTGTGGTAGATGTAGGATCTAATGGGAGGGGAAAGCAAAGTCCTGTCCACTGTGTTCCAGGAGTAACAGCTGCACACCAGAAAGCACATGATTTCCTGTCTAGTACTTAAGTTCTTCAAAGACAAGTGGCTTATTTCTAGAGTCAGATCTAACTGTCCATTTGTTTTCAATTCTCAGACAAGATGTCCCCTCAACTGTTGATGACCAAGATCAACACCAGATCTTCTCTGCTCTACAGACACCTGAGAAGGACTCCAGGGAGGAGACAGTGGATACGTGGCTGGAGACAGCTTGTGCTTCACCTCTGTCACCTGTGGCCTGTGTGAAGCTCATGTGGCCACTGTGCCCGCTGTGTCTCGGTTTCCTGATGACATCATACATGGTAAATAAATGTTGCAATGTCTATAAAGCAGCCTTAAACATGAAAAAGGATCTGACACAGACAGGACAGCTGTCCAGATCAGCACTGTCTGTTACTATTTGCCTGCAGGAGAGAATTCACTAGACTTACTCCTGAGGACATGGAGTCATCAGGAGGACCTAGGTCCTGTGTCCCTCCCTTGGGGACATTGACAATAATGTGAAGTCTCGTAAGTTTATTAGAACAATTGGCTAATGGCCTGGGCATCTGTGCAGCATGGTCTCCATGCTGAGACTCAGTAGGAAATGCCCAATGACCTGGCCTAACGGTGGCTCTCATGGCATTACACTGGCTGGTTCCATGAGTTGGGAGATTCACACATCTAACAAATCATTCTTCTCTGTTAGCTCTGACCAGTCAGATTCTAACCCTCAGCATAATTCCCCAGGACACCTGGAATCAGGAGACTAAGATGATGATCTGGAGCTGGGACTTCCCTGGTGGTCTCCACTCTAAGAAGGATCCATAAGTCCTCAGCCAGACCATGCCTGAGTCTAAAGGATCTCTCTAAGACTACATTTATGGTGAGTGCCACACAATCTGAGCTTATTCTGATCCTTGGGATGAGTTACCTATACACACACACACCTATCAGCAAGGTGAATTCAGAAAAAAAGATTGAGATTGTACCTTGTCTACACTGGTAGCATCCTGCACTAAATCCTCAAACCCCAAATGGGCCTAAAATACTGACAGGAAGCAGGAACAGTCCAGACCTGTGTGTGCAACATGGAAATAACTCCATGTAGCACCCAAATGTCAAAAAGAACCACAGACTGTTTATGGGATACTACGCATGTTTGTTCAGGTTCAACCTCTGCATTTGAGAGTTGAAGGGTCAAAATGACCTCTGCCTGTCTAGATGGTGTTCTAAAACAGCAGTGATCCATTGTATACACTGTGTCTCTGACACTGTGTGCAGAGCCTGGCAGGCTTTGATTGATGGCTATTACAAACTGTGCGAGTTCATGGCTGTCAAGCACAGTTACCCCTTTGTGTCAGTGAAAGATGAAGAACAATTAAAACATTTTCTTCCTCATCTGCGTTGTGCATCAATAGTGAGAGAAGGTACCAGCAGCTTGAAACTGAGGCTAAGAGCTAGAGAGGTGACTTAGTGGTTAAAAGCACAGGCTTCTCCTTCAGAGGACATGGGTTCAGTTCCCACCACCATGAGGGGACAGAAGCCATATTGGAAAGGCTATAGCAAGCAAGTTTTCTGGAGATGGCCATGTTGCATGTCTTCCATGGGTGTGCTCTGAGAGGCAAGGGACCCCAGAGACTTCATCCTAGAATTGCTTGGCTGCTGATATGCCTTCCCTGCCACTATTACATAGCTTAATGGCTTGTGCTGAAAGATTGAGAATTGACAAATGCAACCTCATAAAATTACAAAACTTCTGTAAGGCATAAGACACTGTCAATAAGACAAAAAGGCCAACAACAGATTGGGAAAGGATCTTTACCAATCCTAAATCTGATAGGGGACTAATATCCAATATATATAAAGAACTCAAGAAGATGAATTCCAGAAAATCAAATAACCCCATTAAAAATGGGGCACAGAGCTAAACAAAGAATTCTCAACTGAGGAATACTGAATGGCTGAGAAGCACCTGAACAAAAGTTCAACATCCTTAATCATCTGGGAAATGCAAATCAAAACAACCCTGAGATTCCACCTCACACCAGTCAGAATGCCTAAGATCAAAAATTCAGGTGACAGCAGATGCTGGTGAGGATGTGGAAAAAGAGGAACACTCTTCCATTGCTGGTGGGATTGCAAGCTTATACAACCACTCTGGAAATCAGTCTGGCGGTTCCTCAGAAAACTGGACATAGTACTACCAATTGATCCAGCAATACCTCTCCTGGGCATATACCCAGAAGATGTTCCAACTGGTAATAAGAACACATGCTCCACTATGTTCATAGCAGCCTTATTCATAATAGCCAGAAGCTAGAAAGAACCCAGATGTCCCCCAACAGAGGGATGAATACAGAAAATGTGGTACATATACACAATGGAGTACTACTCAGCTATTAAAAACAATGAATTTATGAAATTCCTAGGCAAATGTATGGATCTGGAGGGTATCATCCTGAGTGAGGTAACCCAATCACAAAAGAACTCACATGATATGCACTCACTGATAAGTGGATATTAGCCCAGAAACTTAGAATACCCAAGATACAATTTGCAAAACACATGAAACTCAAGAAGAAGGAAGACCAGCGTGTGGATACTTCATCCCTCCTTAGAATAGGAAACAAAATACCCATGGAAGGAGTTACAGAGACAAAGTTTGGAACTGAGATGAAAGGATGGACCATCTAGAGACTGCCCCACCTGGGAATCCATCACATAATCAGCCACCAAATGCAGACACTATTGCATATGCCAGCAAGATTTTGCTGTAAGGACCCTGATATAGCTGTCTCTTGTGAGACTATGCCAGTGCCTCGCAAACACAGAAGTGGATGTTCACAGTCATCAATTGGATGGAACACAGGGCCCCCAGTGGAGGACCCAGAGAAAGTACCCAAGGAGCTGAAGGGGTCTGCAACCCTATAGGTGGAAGAACATTATGAACTAACAAGTACCCCCAGAGCTCGTATCTCTAGCTGCCTATGTAGCAGAAGATGGCCTAGTCAGCCATCATTGGGAAGAGAGGCCCCTTGGTCTTGCAAACTTTATATGCCCCAGTTCAGGGGAACACCAGGGCCAAGAAGTAGGAGTGAGTGGGTAGGGGAGCATGGTGGGGGGAGTGTATAGGGGACTTTCGGGATAGCATTTGAAATGTAAATGAAGAAAATACCTAATTAAAAAAAAAAGAAGAGTACACATGGTATACACTCACTGATAAGTGGATTTTAGCCCAGAAGCTCAGAATACCCAAGATACAATTCACAGACCACATGAATCTCAAGAAGAAAAAAGACCAAAGTATGGTCAGTGGTTACAAGCACTAACTGCTCTTCCAGAGGTCCTGAGTTCAATCCCCAGCAACCACATTGTGGCTCACAACCATCTATAATGGGGTCTGATGCCTTCTTCTGGTGTGTCTGAAGAGAGCAATGCTTGTGTACTCATAGGCATAAAATAAATTAATAAATCTTTAAACATGTAAATAAAAAGTCAAAGAAAGAGGAAGAAAGAAAGAAAGAAAGAAAGAAAGAAAGAAAGAAAGAAAGAAAGAAAGAAAGAAAGAAAGAAAGAAAGAGGAGGAAGGGAGGGAGGGAGGGAAGGAAAGAAAGAAAAAGGAAGGAAGGAAGGAAGGAAAGAAGGAAGGAAGGAAGGATAGATAAAATGGCCATGAATCTGAACAGAGAGTTTCAAAGAAAGAAATAAAAATGACTGAGAAACATCCCCAAAAGTGTTCATCATCCTTAGCAATTAGGGAAATGTAAATTAAAACTACATTGAGATTTCACATTACCCCATTCAAAATGGCTAACACCCTACAAAACTGCTGCTGGAGAAAGGGGAGTGTGGGGAAAGGGGAGCCCTCATTCACTATTGGTGAGGTTACAAACTGGTGCAACCACTATAGGAATCCTATGGAGAACAAGCAATAATAATTAATAATAACAGTAATAATAATAATAGACCTGCCACATGACCCAGCCACACCACTCCTGGCATTTGGTCAAAGGACTTGACATCCTACTCCACAGACTCCTGCTCAGCCATGGTCATTGCTACTCTAGGCACAGGAGCTAGAAAATGGAGACAACTTAAACAGCCTTCAATTAATGGATGGGTAACAAAAGCATGGTATACACACAATGAAATCATTTTCTTTTTTTTCAAAGATTTATTTGTTTTATGTATATGAGTACACTGTAACTGTCTTCAGATGTACCAAAAGAGTGCAGCGGATCCCATTACAGATGGTTGTGAGCCACCATGTGGTTGTTGGGAATTGAACTGAGGACCAGTCAGTGCTCATGTCTGTGGCTACAGCAGGAATGGTCACCAGGCTCAAGTGCCATAAGCTGGCCTGAGAATTGGGCACAAGGGCTTTGCAAGGCTAGTCACCCTGCTCACTGTGCTCCTGGCAGTGAGGGGTGAGTCTAGGGAGAGCTTATGATTTGTCGTGGGAACTCCTGGTCCAGAAACGGAGATATTATGCATCCAGAGAATGGGCAGACTCAGGAGGAGCCAAGTGTCCACAAAACTTCAAAGGAAAGTCCCATCGTTGTCTCTTGAGGTTCAAGGCAGAGGATGCCAGAATAGGAGCTGCATCTACACATGGCTTGACTGTCTCTTAGTCTAACCTCTTTGCCCAAAAGATACTAAAAGCTTTGCATATGAGCATAGAGAATATTATTTATGGTCCATAAGGATATGTTAAATATTCTTCATTAAAGAATATGTGTTCTACATGCCTTTCTGCTGCTGTGATAAACACATTAATAGCAGCAACTTAGGAAACAAAGGATTTGCTTCCTGACACCTTTAGATCAAATACAACCCTGACTGAAGTCAGGGTAGAAATTGAAGGCAGGAACTTGAAGGCACCAAGGAGGAAAGCTACTTGGCTACTTGCTGGCTCATATTCTCTCTCTCTCTCTCTCTCTCTCTCTCTCTCTCTCTCTCTCTCTCTCTCTCTCTCTCTCTTAGTTATCTTTCTTAGACATCCCACACCACCTGTATAGGGATGGCACCACCCTACTACATCAATTAAGACAATCAAAACAATCCCTCTCAGACAATTCTGCAGACTGACCTAAATAAGATAATGTCTCAGCTGAGACTCAGACCCCACATTGGTGACTTTATGCTGAGTCAGTAAAGTCCTCCCCATCCACATTGGGATTCTATAGAAAATTCTTCATCCTCCAGCTCAGCATCCCTATGTGTTCAATCTGATGATCACATGTGCTGATGTCACAGCTGGACCTTCACAGCTGGACCCTCAGAGACAGGACTGGAATTAAAAATTGCATTTTCAAATGAATTGCAAATGTCCAATAACTTATACAAATGTTGAAAACATGTATACAGCATATGTTGTAACAAAAATAGCCTTAAATTTTGTATCAATATACAAAGATTTGTATCAATGAAAACCTTAAACCTGTATCAATATACAATTATCTATATCAATGTAAGCAAAAGTAACCTTATTTGAGAATAGCAGTAGTTCTAAGTTGAAGAGTAGATTCAATAATCTACCCCTTTTTCCATTATTCCTATGTGATATTTCTAATTTCTCCTCTCTTCTTTTCAACTGCCTTCCCTTTTTATCTAAGAAAGAAAGAAGGATAGAGAAAAGGAAAGAAATGAGAGAACTCCCTGAGTCTAATAGGCCTACACTAAGGCCTATTAGACTTCCTCCCTGTCCAAGACTGTAACTATTTATAACTATCCCCATAAATGATAATACAGCCATAAACCATAAAATGACCAAAACCATCCACCCATCTTAAGGAACTGGGATGATGATCTTCTTGAAATTGTTTCCTCCAAAAAGAAAGAGATAGAGAGAGAGAGAGAGAGAGAGAGAGAGAGAAAGAAAGAAAGAAAGAAAGAAAGAAAGAAAGAAAGAAAGAAAGAAAGAAAGAAAGAAAGAAAAGGAAACGAAATGAAAGGGGGAAAAAAAGGGCCAGGTGTGGTAGTGCACACCTTTAATCCCAGCACTTGGGAGGCAGAGGCAGGCGGATTTCTGAGTTCGAGGCCAGCCTGGTCTACAGAGTGAGTTCCAGGACAGCCAGGGCTACACAGAGAAACAGTGTCTCAAACCAAAAAAGAAAGAAATTGTTTCCTGATGATTTGGGGTATAGGATTTCCTTTTGGGGCCCAAGAATATTGGAAAAATGGTTAAGAAAGCTATCTGTGACATTTGTCTCCCAGTCTTTGTATGCTGAGAAAGTTCAGGCTTAAGTGAAAGCCTGAATAGATCAGTATGCAAGGTTGGACAAACTGAGGTCATCTGGGGTCAGCAGCCCTTCCTGAAGCTGTTCTGGAAGCAAGTCTCCCAAGAAGAAACAACATCAAAGCAGTCTGAGGCAGGTTCGGGCATCCCGGCTCCCCTGAGTGTGCATCCTCTTCAGGCATCCCAGCTCCCCTGAGGGTGCATCCTCTTCAGGCATCCCGGCTCCCCTGAGGGTGCATCCTCTTCAGGCATCCCGCCTCCCCTGAGGGTGCATCCTCTTAGGGCTGCTTCTTTGGCTGGTATTTTCTAGGTACATAAAGGTTCTCACAAGTTCTATACAACAATGTATAGGATGTGGGATGCTCAGTGTGCACAACTCAGTTCACCAAGATTTTTTGTTCTTTGAGCAGTTGAAAGACGTCTTTTTTAAGCTAATCTAGATTGTAACCAAAACTGCAATATAAATGTTTATCGGCATGGAGAGATGGCTCAGTAGTTAAGAGCACTGGCTGCTCTTCCAGAGGTCCTGAGTTCAATTCCCAACAACCATATGGTGGCTCACAACTATATATAAAAGGGGATCTGATGCCCTCTTCTGGCATGTGGATGTATATGCAGCAAAGCACTCATACATTAAACAAAATTTAAAGATAGATAGATAGGTAGATAGATAGATAGATAGATAGATAGATAGATAGATAGATAGATAGATAGATAGATAGATAGATAGATGATAGGCCATATGAAAGGATGGCAGGGTAAGTCTTGAGGGCTCTGTAGTCAATAAGATTCATTGGTTATGTATAGCTGAAGTTCTGCCTGGAGACATCATACCCCGGTCAGTTTCAGAGTTGTTTCAGTAGAGAGGAAGTATCATACATTACCCATTCGGTCCTTTTGATTTTTTTTTCCTCCTGTCTGTAGCCAAGTTCTTCATGAGGTCTTCCTCTATCAAATCTAATCTGTATTATTTTGGATGAAATCTAAAGCCTTTTCTCCTTTTCTGTTGACAGAAACACAAAACCTCTCTCCCAACATAACATACTTTTCTCCCACAGTTTGAAGTCATTGTAAGGATAGACTGATCCTACTTAGCAGAACCTTTTCCTTTTTTAACCCAAGTCCATTTTTACCTCTCAAAGAGGGTGTACAATATCACCATTACCATTGAACATATACTCATTTTCATATTGATAAATCAAAACAAGACTATCGAGTGAAAACCTCTTCCTCTACAGTGATATATATTTATTACTATTTATTGGGACAGGGTTGCCCTGTGTAGCCCAGGCTGCCTTGGATTTGTTCCATAGATCAGGTTAGCCTCTAACTTATAAGAAACTTAGCTGTCTCTGTTTTGGTTTCCTTTTAGCAAATCCTACTATCATATGCCACTACAATTGGCTCAAGCATATCTTTATATGCTACCTGTCTAGAAGTTTGGGTTCTGTATTTTTTTAATGAGGTTTACTTTTTATAGCCCACCCAGTAATTTGTTTAACTTACAAAGAAATAATGCAATGATAGAAATGAACCACCTTTTGTAACTGCTTCCTTAAGGAAACCATGATTTGTGAATTCCAAATTAGATTGTTAAGAAGGCACGTGACATCAGCCTGTTGGCCATGCTACTCAGATGGCTGGGTGGGTGGAGGATGGAGTCAGCGACAGTTCAGCAGTGGCTGCCTTACTCATCTCGCCCATTTTCCTTATTTCTTCCTGAGGCTGGACTCGGCACGAGCAGTCTGACTACCACAGTAAGCCTTAAAACTCTTATGTGCATTTATTGCCAACATTCTTCTAGAGCTCCATCAGAGCATAATCTGCCCTTAGATCACGATGCAATTTTCATAGGAACTTTATGCTATCTGGGGAGAACAGGATATAATGGTAAAATTAATCTTAGTAAACACACACACACACACACAAATACATTTATGTAGATATAGTAAGAAAGCCAAGTTTGTGTAGGTAGGAGAAACTTAAAATGTTGAGGAAAAAATGTTTCAATTAAGTGATTGTTCTTAGTTATATTGGGTGTGGTGGTAGTGGAGTGATTATAAAAAGTACTTGATTTTGTCAATTCAATTGTAGATTCCAACAGTAATCCATGTTATTTTAGATTTTGATGGCATAGCTATACTTTAAGCAAATATTCTCAAATGTTATTCAATACACATAATCACATTAACCACGCTTGAATGATTCGCTTCTACATTTTATCTGTTTGTACCCACGTGACATACATATCCAAACACATGAAGCAGGAACTGAGGTATAGAAGTTCTTCCACTAATGCCCTCAACCAGTATCGAACCCAGCCATTATATATGCTTTCACGTTCCTAAGCATGTACTTCAAAAGGCAATGTATCATCTCTTCATCCACTGTTAACTTAATGGTAAGAGTGGAGGACACCAGGCATTGGTGGAGCACCAGCAGGTCCTGAAGGCACTTGGTAAGGGTTGTTCAGAGTAGGATGGGGTCCTGCAGGGCCAGGATATGGTGCTGGTGGTCCCCAGGCTCCGGGTGGCTCAGTGCCCCACGGATCATGCCATGCTCCTGACACTAGAGGAGAAACAGTGGGATATGGCCCTGTCACATTGGGATGCACCTCCTCAATTCCTGGTGCTCAAGGTCCAGAAGAGATGAATTCCCCGTGGACCTAAAGAACCAGCTGCAGCTGAATCTGTGAGTGCACCATGTGGCCTAGGCAGCTCTGGCATAGGCATATTTGGCATAGCATATGGCTCTGTGGGGCCAGGACCTGGCACTGCAGGGGCTGGATAAGGAACACCAGGTGGGGGACATGATGGTCCAGAAGGAGGAAAGGGTCCTGGGGTCCTGGGGGTGGTCCAGTTGAAGGCATAAAGCCACGTATGATGTCAGCAGAGAGAAGGGGAAATCCTGGTCTCTAGAAGGCTACAGTATCTGTGCTATAACCCAGCCAGAGCTGGGGTGAAGGTTAGTAGAAGGGTACTCATGTAGTGTGCATGCATCCTGCTCCATCAGCAACACACAGAGAACAGCCCCACTGGACACTCAAGTGTTCACGGAGCCTGAGTCTGAGATGTCCCCTGTGTCTCCATCACCCAGAGCTTCTCTAAGTGGGAGAAGTCCATTCAACCCATTCTAGTTCAATGCATGGGCCAGGCTATTCTGGCCAGGCTAAGTATCTGTGTCATGGGTTAGTGTCACCACCCTCAAGATGGACCAAGTGTCCTGGCTCTAGCCCTCTGTATGTAGACAGCTGTAGCAAGGATAGGGCAGAAATTACTCACAGGTAATGTCCAGGTTGAATGGGTCATATTAGATGGCACTCACTGTGTTGCAGGTTGCACATTCATAGGGTTCTGTGTCAGTTGTGACATTAATAAAGTAAGAGTCACGTTGTGTCAGGGACCCTGCAAGCCTCAAGGCTAGCAGGAAGACTATCCACATGAGGTAAAGAATGAACTCAGGTCAACACCATGTTTGCAGGCACTGGGTCAAAAAAGTGTGAGGGCCCAAGAGATGGCTCAGCGGTTAAGAGCACTGACTGCTCTTCCAGAGATTCTGAGTTCAATCTCCAGCAACCACATGGTGGCTCACAACCAACTATAATGAGATCTGGTGCCCTCTTCTGGCATGTAAGAATACATACAAGCAGAACACTGTATACATAATAAATAAATCTTTAAAGAAAACCCAGCATCTTTGGAAAATAGGTTTCCATGTAGCAATTATCACAACACAGCTTTCAACACCTATGACCTTTGCAATAAGGATGATGAACGGAGTTCAGGGCTAGGGCCTAGAGAAGGGGGTAGGGGTGTAATAAGCATAAGAATAGATTCTATTGGTGGAGGATCATGGAACCTCTTTCATAATGATAGGTTTGACTCTCTGTTAGGGCATAAATAAGTCTAAGGCTATTGGAGGGATTCGGGTTGACTGGTTGTTTGTTTGACCCCTTTCACTCTGCCCTTCCAGGTGACCTGGGGTCATACATTCCCTGCCTTTGAAGAAAATAGGTCTGCATCATCGACAGTCTTGATTTCTCCAATGTTTACCGAAGCAGTCATCCTACACTGCTGCCCTCAGATGGGTTCACCTACGAGGGTTCTGACTATATCTCTTCCACAGGCAGGTTGTATTCTAAGCTTTGGTCCACATGTTACAGTTACCAAGTCCTCCCTCTCCATGGGGTTAGGTCACTTGTGATTTGGGCTTGGGTAGCAGTGCTGTGCACACAACAGAGACAAGATGGCCCTCATGGGACCTCTGATCCTTGTAAAAGCCTCTTTCAACCAGTGTTGGTCACTCTAACCTCCTCCTCCAACCCACACTTAGAGAATCAGGCAGGAACAATCACAGGCAGATGCAGGAGGCACTGAGTGTTCAGAGATGGCGGGACTCTGTGCTGTGAGGGAGAAAAGGTCTTTGTCACAGGTGAGCTAAGCTGCAGAGCTTGATGGTACAGACCTAGGACCCAGTGTCCCTAGAGTCCCAGTGTCACCGCCTACAGTGCAACATGAAGTCCTGTGTCCGTCCAGCTGCACTGACCTCCACAACTCAGTCTGGGCCAGTAGCCAAGGCTCTGCTGCTCAAGGCTGTCTTAGAGATGAGTCATGATGACATTTCCCATTGTACTTCCACAGAGAGCCTCACAACCTGTCCTCAAGACTTGATGTTCAAACAGAAATCCCACCCAGGAGAGCAGGAGCCGTTCAGCTTAGTGCCCAAGCTAAGCCGTTCTGCTCATGTGTTGGATGATGATTTGCTGGAAGCCAGACAAACCCAAGGATTGCTCAGAGGCTCTGAAGAAAAGACAGCAGGAATTACAGGTCTCTGTCCTAGGTTTCAGTTCCTGGGAACCCAGCTGTCTTAGGATTTCCATTACTGTGAAGAGACATCATGGCCAAGACAACTCTTCATTTAATTAGGGCTGGCTTACAGGTTCTGAGGTTCAGTCCATTATCATCAAGGCAGAAAACATGGCAGCATGCAGACAGACATGATGCTGGGAAAGGTGCTAACAGTTCTACATCTTGATCCAGCTGTAGCCAGGTGAGGACTGTTTTTCCAGGCAGCTAGGAGGAAGGTTTCAAAGCCCATCCCCAAAGTGACACACTTCCTCCAATAAGGCCACACCCACTCCAACAAGGCCATACCTGCTTATAGCACCACTCCCTGGGCCAAGCGTATTCAAAGCACCACACTGGCTTTTTCTACTGAAAGGCTGTGGTTATTAGTACCAAGCTCTTTACCCATGTAGTCTCAATTAGCACTCTGCTGATCTTGACCCATTCTCCCCTACAATTCTATCATATGATGCTGTGCTCCTTAATAGACTTGCTTAGCAAAAGCCATGAGACCTTCCAGGCCCAGCTTTTGCTTTTATCTTCCTTATTTCTCAACCTTGGTCCTTCCCCTTGACCATCTGGAGCCATCTGGAGCCATTGTTACTACATTTTGGGTCAGTGACTGACAGGATCCAGGGACTGCTGAATAGCAAATACAAGCCTGAGTGTTCTAGTGTGGTATGCACACAGGCTTTGCAACAGAGCCAACATGTCCTTCTTCAGTTTTCCCTGTCCCTTATCCCATACTGTAGACCACATAAGGATCTTCTTGAAATACAGGTGAGTATTTTCAAATGCAGATCATGTGACTTGAAGAAAATAAGACATAGGAACTTGGGGGAAATGTAACTTGGGGGGGGGGGCTGAGTGTGTTTCACAGATGTGGGTTAAGGAATTTACAACACTAACTTTCTCCATATGAGAACATTGCTATTTATTTTTCTTTTGCAACAAAGTTAGTGTCTTACTGTAAGCTGCTGTAAGCTGGAATCCAAGTTACCCAGGGTAATGTGACCTAAACCCACAGGGAATTCTGTGTGGCCAACAATGGTGCTGACCTGGGGCTGAAATCCCTGTGGGATTTGGGATTCAAGAAGGACAGTGAAGCTGAAGGCTATTTGATAAGAAATTTATTTTAAAAACAACTTTATAACACTAACAAATATTATAATGGACATATAACAGCATGGTCCGGGTGCTAAGCAAAGTTTAGGCTTGTGTGATAAAATAATTATCCCTTCTTAAGGTTTTCACAGGAAAGAGGGTGAGAAGTTTCCATTTGTGGGGCTGGAGAGACTCCAGCATTGAAGAGCACTTCTTGCTCTTCCAGAGGACAAGATTCAGATCCCAGGACCAATGTGGTGGCCCACACCTGTCTGTAACTCATTTCCCGAGTATCCAAAGCTCTCCTCTGGACTCCACAGAGCACGCACGCGCACACACACACACACACACACACACATGCAAGCAAAATGTCCATATACANAAAAATAGAATAAGGAGCTTCTCATGGGTCCCCTTCCCCTACCTGGACTACCCAGTAGGGCCTCAGTGGGAGAAGATGCACTTAGGTCTATAGGAACTGGATGTGCCAGGGTGAGGTGGCACTAAGGGGGCTTTTCCTTCTCTGAGGAGAAGGGGAGGGGCAATGAGGGGAAGGATTTGTAAGGATGGGACTGAGAGGACAGGAGAAACGAGGTGCTGAGATCAGGATGTAAAATGAATAAATAAAAAGAGGGACTGAGAGAGATGGCTCAGGGGTTAAGAGCACTGACTGCTCTTCCAGAGGTCCTGAATTCAATTCCCAGCAACCACATGGTGGCTCACAACCATCAGTAATGAGATCTGGTGCCCTCTTCTGGCATGCAGGCATATATGCAGGCAGAACACTATACATAATAAATAAATAAATAAATAAATAAATAAATAAATAAATAAGTAAATAAGTAAATAAATAAATAAATAAATCTTTTTTTAAAAAAGAAAAGAAAAATAAGATGCTTTTAATAAAGTGTTAAAGTTTCCTTTTGGGACTGGCAGTTGGTGGTTGCTGAGGGTAACTTAGTCATGAGTAATGAGTTGAGGTATGTTAGGTGATTAACATAGGTAGGCCTTTACAGAGCTCGACGGGACAGAGAAGTCAAGACTCTAGAGGAAATCAAATTATTCACACACCTCAATCAAAATGAAGGAGTTGTATGAATAGATGAGGCCTTTGCTGATCTCTTTCGAAAAGTCTCTTTTTTTTTTTAAATGTTAAAGGATGGGAATGAAAACAGACTAACTTGAGTCAGGTGTGTGAGGCGACAGATGGCCACAGTACTCGCCATAGATGAGACTACCACATCCCAGACGGGATTCGAAAGTGCTAAGAGACTTGGGCTTTATTATCTAGACAGCAGTAGCGGCTGCCTGAGGCCACACGCTGAAACACACACACACACACACACACACACACACACACACACACACATGCACACAAGCACGCACGCACGCACGCACACAGAAAAAAATCTGTGGTTTACAGATAAGCCAAATAAACAGCCACTAGAGCAAAGCCCACATGCTTTCTTACTTGTATTTCTCTCACCCAGAGCTGCCCTTGCCCAGCGTCTCCATGCTGTATACACACCCACCAGATGGTCAACTTGCTGGTATCTCGGTCATCAGATGATTGGAGCCAGGGAGTCAACAAGCTCTTGCCCTGCTTTTTCCTGGTTTCTCTGTCTTTAAAAGGGTGAAGTCGAGTGGAGCCAATAAACACTTCATGATCCCTGGAGATTGACCAGAGACCACGTAGATGAGGCAGGCTTTCCATTGGTCACCCTGTCTACCCACTCTCATAATGATACTGCAAGTATCAAGACCCCAAAATGTCCTCATTGTGTAAGCGCCACCACCTTCTGTACAAAAGAACTCAGGTGCTGGAATGAGCTCGCCACCTAGTGGACACTCTGAGCTATGGCTGACACAATGCAAATAGGAGATTGGGGCCCACGACTGTGGAATGACTTAGGACAGCAAAAACAAGAGCGCCTTAAAAGCAGCCCAGTTTTATTGTGTCGTTTATTGTGAGAAAAGGACAGTTAATGGCAGAAACAGTCCGCAGCGTTATAAAATGGTTCATCAGACAGAACCCGGAACAAGATGGGAAGGGAAGGGGATGTGAGGGGCGCTGTTAGTAATAAACAATATCTCCAGTAGTTACTTATGTGAAGTAGAATTAGGAGTTGGCAAGATGGCCCAACAGTAAAGAACACATGTTGCTCTTACAGAAAACCCTGGTTCAGTTGCCAGCATCTCCGTGGTCACTCACAACCGTCCAGAGCTCCAAGCTCCAAGTCCAACACTCTCTCTGGCCTCTTCCGGGGCAGGGCACATATGTGGTTCTCAGACACACATGCAAGAAAAACACTCATACACATTAAAAAAATAATAAATCTTTGAAAAATAAAAGAGTGGAATTAACATCCCATTGTCACTTAGGCTAGGCACCAGCTTCAAGGATGAACAAAATCAGAGCTGGGGATGTGGCTCAGTTGATGGAGCACGTTCCCAGCATGAAAGAGGCCCTGGGTCGCATCAGCAAGGAATAAAAACGGGGCATTGTAGAAAGAATATCTTGTGCCTGTATAGATGTGGCACCTATCAATAAAAATCTGATGGCCTGTGGCTTAGGCAGGAAATAGAAGGTGCGACATCTTGGAGGCAGAAAGGATTCTGGGATAGTAACAGGCACGGGAGACTCGCCTAAGATGATGTGACAAGACCTGAGCACAGGTAACCAGCCACGTGGCTGAATATAGATTACAATAAATAGACTATTTTAAGTTACGACCCAGTCAGAGAAAAGCCTAGCTATATGGCCAAGGTATTTGTAAATATATTTTGAGTCTGAATCTTATTTTGGGAAGCATGGGACTGGGAGGAAGAACCATCAAACGTCTACAGGGCATACACAGTGGTACATGCCTGTAATCTCAGCACTTGAGAGGTGCAGGCTGGAGGATCAGGGATTCAACATCTATACAGTGAGTTGGAGGCAAGTCAGGGTTACCTGAGAGAGACCTTGTCTCAGAAATAATAATGATTCTGAGTGAAGTAACCCAGACCCAGAAAGACAAATGGCATGTGTTCTCTCACATTTGTGGATGCTAGCTTTGAATCTTTACATCTGTCTGTTTAAACTGGGGTACCCATACAGGTCAGGAAAATAGTAAGAGGTGGGCAGGCTTTCAAGGGAGAAGAGATTGAATACAGATGGTGTGAAGAAGAAATGGGGGGGAGGGGTAATGGAACCAGGGGGACGAAGTGGGCTGAGTGGGAGGACAGGGTAAAGGACAAAGTATGGACAGAGATGACTGAAGTCCTTTAAAGATGCCATGTGGAAACTTAGTTACTGCAGGAGCTGCAAAAAAATTGCCTACCAGGGCTGAAGAGATGGCTCAGTGGTTAAGAGCACTGACTGCTCTTCAAGGGGTCATGAGCTCAATTCCCAGCAACCACATGGTGGCTCACAACCATCTGTAATGCGATCAGATGCCCTCTCTGGTGTGTCTGATGAGAGCAACAGTGTATTCATATACATAAAATAAATAAATAAATCTCGTTTTAAAAAATTGCCTACCATCTCAGGTGTGCACCTGAGTGTTGGGGTCTCAGACACAGAATAAAAAATACTCATTTAGACCCCTCTCTGAACGCAGGGGATAGGGCCGCCAGCCAGCGCACCTCCAAACCCCAGGACATTAGGCACACTTCGGGGTTAAAGGTGAGTGGAGCGCACCAGGGGCCTTGAAATCGCAGAGGGGCCAGTGGCCAGCTGCAGCAGCGGCT